>JAPYZD010001764.1:0-31185 GCA_030522725.1 Ichneumoninae sp. B BG-2022a
AATAGACTAATGCACAATGTTCAAAATTGTAACTTGCTATAGACTCGTAGATAACCTTTATTTTGGCGTCGTTTTTTTGTAACCCTTGCAACCATCGTTGTATAGTCTATATTTATTTGATTTTTAGTTGCAAGGGGATTACTCGAGTCCATCAAGACAGAGTTGCTTAAAGGTTAAAAATTTGAACAAAGCGATCAGTCTCATTTCAGTATACCCGGAGTCTCGTCATAGTCATTGCAACTCGTGGATGCACGTCTAGTCAACCCTATTGCGACTGCGACGACGATGCAATCCCGAAGCCGTGGTTGCACCAGTTCCACTACGGTAGGATACGAAGAATTAATTTTTTCCCCGAAATATTAATGGTAGCAAAGAAAATACGGAAACCAATGTGTTAGCGACTGATTGTGCATCACGTGCCCTATAAAAAGTTATCATTTATCCATTTACGCATACATAGAGAATAGTGCGGATCGTATCGACGTTTCACGCATGACGGTGTTTCCACGTTGCTGAATCGTGCTCAATATATTTTCAACGGTGAAAGCTTAGAAAATATGAATACAGATAATTGAGGCAACATCGTTCATTTGGACAGTTCCATTTCTCATTTCTTATTAGATGAGACCCGTTGATAAATTTCTGCGGATACGACGCAGCGTGCTCGACCCACTCGCAAAAAATAGTTCAAAAAAACGCCCGAAGCACGCAAGATGGAATACAATGGTTCCGGGAAGGCTGCATTGTCTATCCAGCTGGCTTTTCGCGCTCAGCGACCTTTTGTAACGCTCAACCGTGATATTCTCTCGAATCCATTCCGCGTTTTTTCCTCGGCACGGTCTTGCCCTCGATATTTTTTTCCTCTTCTTTTTTCATCTTCCCCGACCCACGATTTCTCGAATCGCAAGGATTTCTCGATGATTGGACACCGCTGAAGAATTGGCATCGGATTGAGCGTAACGCCGAGGGAAGGAAAAGGACGAAGACAGTACGAAATTGGCTTCGCTTCCTTTCCGGAATGGGGGAGACGAAGCTCTTTTTTACATCGCCGCTGTCTCGCTCCAGCCATTCACCGTGAGCGAAGGAATATACCGAGGAAGACAATCCGCAGAGCTTTTGCTCACCGGTGCCAACGATCGGTGATAACCATTAGGAAGCCTTTAGTTCTCGGGCTTCCGTCAATACCTCGACAATACGCTCGGTATGCCCTCTTTCTCTGAGAGTTTCTTAATGAACGAGGTTCGTAATTACGAGCAGCTTTGTAACGTAATTCGAAGGTTCCCGTCCACCTGACTTAAGGACATATATACATTAATCTTTCATAGCGGCTCAAGAAGCTCAACACAACTGCGGGCCAAGATTCATAAAATCGTTGAGATTACAATTACTCCTGAATTCGTGCGAAACAGCCCAACGGTACTTGGGAGTTCGTAATAATCGAAGTTGTTAAGAAATCAGTATTACTAGATGGTGATTGCAGCGTCAAGAAGGTAATGTATCGTCAATAATATCGCCTATCCATAATCGCACACGAGCAGGATTTATTTATAGACTACAAATGTAAAGCTGGATATAGCAAAGGTTTTGTTATCATTGATGCCAATTTGATTCTTCATCTGGCATCAGATTGGATGGAAATTGAATAGAGAATTGGGTGGAAATTCCAAAATTCCAAAATTAGTCGGGA
Source organism: Ichneumoninae sp. B BG-2022a (assembly GCA_030522725.1). NCBI lineage: Eukaryota > Metazoa > Arthropoda > Insecta > Hymenoptera > Ichneumonidae > Ichneumoninae sp. B BG-2022a. The sequence continues at coordinate 1,688 of JAPYZD010001764.1, forward strand.
AATGAATTATGAAAGACAACATGGTGTTGAGATAGTTGAAATTATTCTTGAATATTCTTAATCATTGAATGTTGTTGATACATAATCATTTCCGACATACGAATAAACAAAATCTTGTTTGGGACAATATTTTTGTAGAATTGAAATTAAATTCGGGAAAAGAAAATTAAATTTGTATTCTGCAATATCCAACATCAGATTTGTTAACTGTCAGTAAATCATATACTCAGTGCACAACGCCCTTCACAATAATTTGTAATAGCAGATGATATTTCATTTCCGTTTTCGACATAGGGCAACTACATGATTGACCAAACAGTGGGTCCTATAACAGTCACTTTTCCTGAAATGCTAGAGTGCGGTGAAACTGAATTAATATTCAACGCCTTGGTTGCCTCCGGCCGAGGAAATTCCGACCTGACATGGGCTTTTCAGTTATATTTTAGCTTGGAAATTGACGGCCAATGTTCTGAAGTTTAGTGCGGACCCCCCAATCACAGGGCTGAAGTTCAAATTTTGTTTTGAACTTGACTGTAGTGTGTTGAGTCGGATACTTAACCCTTTATAAGTCACGCCGCTATCCCCACTCTTGGGTGCAACCGTAGCAACCCGTGACCCCACTCCGCAACCTTTAGTCCCGTTTCGGTACGGTTTCGGGCGGTGTGATTTATATAGGGTTGAAATCAAATAATAAAATGTTTGTTGCATAGTCAATATCGTTGTTTTTTTTATAGTTTGTAGTGATCTTGCAAATCGATTCCAACAAATTTTTTTATTTTCGCTCTCCATAAGCTTTGCAACCATGACTTACAAAAAGATCGATCACTGATATGGTATACCATGGTGGTGGTGGTACTGATATGGTATAGTACGGTTAGATCGACTCGCAGGCTCGAGCCTTCGTGACGATATTTGAGGCGGCAATGCCAGATGTATTTTGCTGTGACGAGGTACAAATCGCAGCGTCAACATCGTATGTAGAATGCACAGAGGGAGAGCACACATATGCCCAAGTAACCGAGACTCCCCTGGTGTGGTGAAGTAGGACGAGGATCACACGGCAGAGCACATAGAATTGCAGTGCACGTCTCTCGCATTCAGCATTATCACAACTACCCGACAATGTGACCAGCGCACCGACAAACTCGATGCTCCAGATGGCCGTTTCATTGTGGCGGGAGATGAAAAAAAAGAAAGAAAAAAATCCAAAACGAATAACAAATTAAAGCAGCAGGAACACAGAGGTAAGAGAGAAAATATGCACGAACATAATGCTGGACGAGAGGGCCCTGTGTGGTGTTCGTGTCAGAAGAAATGACCGGAAAAGTACAACGAAAAGGCGGACAGAAACCTGTCCAGAAATAAATTCAGATATTGTAGGATGGAAACTACATTGTAAACATTTACATCGGGTATTTTTATCAGTCTGCCCGTTTACACGTAGATTAATTCGAACGAGTAGCGATTGTACTTACCTTCAACAAATTTCGTGCTCAGGTGGGTCTGACCAGAGAGCAGATAATCTGCGCATGTTTTTGGCAGTATGGAAATATGCCGATTAATTAAAATGTTGTTTGGCCTATCCCGCACGGCTCGAGCGATCGTTGGGCAGATGAAACTTATTCGCCTTGAAACATCGTGTAATGTAATATTTTGAGAGAGATACTCGGCTGCGGGTAAGAGCTCTACAACGACAATGATAAGTTGGATTATTGTCTTCGAATAATTGAATCACCGAAGTTATCCGTTGCGGTGGAAACTTTTGGTAACTGCGACTACGCAATTCCATTTAAGATGTTGCGGCGAATGAATTTCCAGCACAATTGCGTCGGGAATATTCGAGAGTGCAGCGTAATGACGTGTTCCTCGTCACGGGAACGTGCATTACGACGAATTTCGCGAAACTTTTGGCGACAGTTTCGACACATTCAACGGGTGAACGATAATGGCGGGAAGTATCGAGTTAATTCGGCCGATGTGACGTGCGTCGATCCGCATCGGTCGCATTGCGGTAGGGCACAGTAGAAACAACACGAAGACTGAAATATAGTTAGAGTTCAGCCCCAGGTCGTAGGTGAGGGTCGGGAAGCAGCGGTGCTTGGCGTAGACCTATAACGATTCCTTCTGTCGTGCTCCATCCTCGTACCTTCGCGTACCCGGTAACCCGCCCCGAGAATCCTCTATACAGTTTGGGAACTCGAATACCGGGACGTTAGCCAAGATCCAGTAGCAGATCCACACCGCATCTTCTTTACTATCTCGGGCGTCCGGGGCTGATGCTCTCGTCGGTGCTGGCTTCTGTCCTGGCGAGAGAATTCTGGCTAGGCGAGTAGCCGAGAGTCAGCTGGAGGTCGCAGGGCTTTTGCTCCAGTAGCCGACACCCCCGGCCCAACTCTCACCCGAGGGCCGCGCGGGTCAACCGGAATGCGGTTAACAGTAATCTCGGGCTTGTTTGGACGACTGTGCGACCCGCACTTGGGACCTCAGCTATTTCTTTCGGCTCAGTTAATTCAGTAACGTTTAAGCCTTTTGCACCCCTCCAACGCATACGTGTATCAGGTTTTGACGAAGCCATTTATTAACGTAGCATGTTCCAATTTTATTAAAATTTCGGCTGCGAGTATTTTTTAAGATTAGGATATAACTTTTTTTGAATAACTGCTTCAATTTTGACACGAAAAATTCTGGAGATTTTAAGGTGCAGGAATGCATTTAAGAGAAAGCTTTTCTACTGGAATTTCATTAAATTTGTTTCGTTTGTTCGGGTGTGAACATTTTTTTAACGGATTTTTTTTCGAAAGTTATATTCTGTCGATTAGTGCATTTTTTATTGCCGAAATAGTTCGGTGGTTTAACTGTTTGCGTTACCAAATGAAAGTTCGGTAGCGAAAATATGTATTTTTGGATTTTCGTCGCCCTTTAAATAATTCATTTATCCTATGCGAGGTGATTCATCACGCTCGAGTAATCTCGTAACATTGTTTCACGCGGGCAACGGCGAGTTAAAAGCAGCTTGATTGACACGCAGAACAATGAATAATTTATAACTATTCTACACACACTGCGAACGTTTCTGTGGGATATTTTAAGGCCGAGTGCATACGTTTTTTTATTCTTAAAAAAGTTACTTTCCATATTGTATAAAACATTATATTGTCAAAGTGAAAGTGCAGATTTTTTTTATAGCTCCTTTCCCATTTTTCTTTTGACATAGATCCGCGAATGATTATAAAAAGCATCGTTAAAAAATCCTAGAACAAGATTACAAAAAAATCCAATATAACGAGAGACTACCAAAATCACTTGTTCCGTATAAACTTGAACCGCTCATAAAACAATAATAATAATAATAATAATAATAAATGAACCCTTCCAAAGATTTTTGATACTATACAAAAAGCTCCTCCTCGACTCCCTTCAGAATATCACAATAATGAAAAATTTTCAACAGACTTCAAGATCCCCGGAAAATTAATTCCGAAAAATGTGGGCCTCTCGTAAAAGAAACAAAATAAATAAATGCAGGCCCTCCAAAGATTTTCTAGATGATGTACAAAAAAGCTCCTCCCCCACTTCCCTCAGAATAATGAAAAATTGTCAACAGAACCCGAGCCGCTCGGGAATTAATTACCTGTAGCACAAAGGATGCGGAAGAGGCACGGAATGAAGAACGTGGGATAGTTCATGCTTACCCGAGGTAATCCCTCGACGCGATGGACTCCCATGACATGGCTAAGGCTCTTCTATCGCGCTCTTTATTCCTCTCGGCCAGCACTCGGTGCCGGTGATCTTCGTCAGGGTCCTCGTCGTCGTAGTAATCGTGATAGCTGCTGATACCTCGTCGCTCCCGTCGTTCCTCTTTCTTCGCTTCCCTGCTCGACTCCTCGTCTTCTCCTGCGTCGGGCCTCCAGCGCCAGTCTCATCTCTCTCCAACGCCAGATGCACCATTATCCCGCCCACCTACACCGCCGCACCTGCATGCCACGCTTAGGCAGTACATAACAGTCGCTCACCCCTCACCTCCTTTCCACCTGTGCGTACTATGTACGACCCGGCAATTGCACGACTTTCGGTGGGGAATCTCGGTACTTCTTTCACCTGTCTCCTCCTCGACGGCACCCGCCTCGCGCGACCCGACGAATTAATTTCTCGACGGGAGCGAATATCGTCGAGCGAACCGGAGAGTTTCACAAATTCGTACTTCCGGCACTACAGTTCGTCAACGTCGAGCAATACACTTCGTCAGGCAACACGACGATCCATCTAGCCACTTCTCCACGCTCGCCAGACCCTTCACTCAACTTTTTCCTGTATTAAATAATTTTATTTTTATTTTCCGTCGGGAAATTGCTTCCTCACTGGGGAAGCTTTGAAACGGCGAATTTCGCCCTTTTCCATTTCGGTATCGGGGATTCTGTTAGTAAATTGCTTCTTCATCGTGGAATCTCTGAAAGGGCGAATTTCGACGTTTTCCATTTCGATGTCGGAGTTTTTTAAAAATATATTATTTTTTTATATGATTATTATCCTCTTCGTACGGTACGACGCATTGTTCTTCATTACTCCGGATTAATGAGAGCGAAGCCGCACTCGAGAAAGTGCCGAGCCGTGTGGATCATTAAAACGTTTAATCATCCGGAGAATTAGGAACCGTTTTCGTCAAACCCTTGTTTTACGGCATCAGAGAAGACCGGGGTATGAAGTACAATCGATACGGCGATTTATCGCATGAAGAAACGCATTTAGGGTCATCAAAGTGGCGGCTCGGACTCAAGTCGGGCCAGTATATTTCGTTAACCCGGAGTTCGAAGGATCGATTTTATCGGGTTTCTATTTCCGGTTGAGCGGGACGGGCAACGCCGTATAGCAGCGGCGCCGGGAGCTTATTCTCTCCGCGTCCGCGACGCGACGAGCCAAGAGGAGGCAACTCTGTTCGCGTATCGAATACCGATCCAACGATATTTCCAATCGAGCGGAAATTCAACTCCGTTTTAGCTTTGTTTTCATTTTATCGCTACTCACTTGATTATATCGACTCAATTTTAACGCGAGCTCCATAGTGATTTATATGTTATATATATATATATATATACTGAGAGAAGGGTCTAGTAAAAATTCCCCATCATCTAAGAAAAATTACCATAGCACATAGTAGTAGGGCGCCAGGGCGCCACCTATGGCGGAAAGTCTCAGATTACCCAAGAATTTGTACCATAATATCTCAGAAAAATTCTTATCAATCCGGTACTACGTAGGTGGCGCCTTGGTACCTTACTACTATAATAGGTGGCGCCTTGGCGCCCAACTACTATAATATGTGGCGTCCCTAAATGAGCAAATGGCTTGATGGGACAGAGTGACTCCCAAAGCCTTTTATTATTTTTGTACGTTGGTACTTTTCAATAAAAAAAAAATAATACGTGGCGCCCTAGCGCCCTACTACTACGTGCTATGGTAATATCTCTCAAGCGATATAGTCATTTTTACTAGATCCTTCTCTCAGTACGACACGTAGGGGAGAGCGGGGCAAAATGGGGCAACAGGGCAAAACGGGGTTTTTGCGCAAAACGTCATTTTCCAATCATTTTTGGATCTGACAAGGTGGCAAAACTGGGCAGAGAAGCTTGATGTATCCGATAGGGCGAATTGGGCATCCAAAAATTATTGGAAAATGACGTTTTGCCCAGAAACCCCGTTTTGCCCCGTTGCCTCATTTTACCCCGCTCTACCCTACGACTGGTCGTTGACGCTGCAGTATTTTTCGAAAGATCAATTTTTTTTTGCGCCGGAGACATTTTTACGAAAATGTTCAATTTCCTCCAACGTTTTTTCGCGCGCCGAAAAACCGCACGGCTGGAAAGAAAGTTGAGAAATCACGGTCGCGTTACCGTCGCTTTGCCAACTCTATTCAGTACGAAAGATATCGTCGCACGGTCACTCGTGCCTCCGGACTGGCCCCGCGGACAATAGTTGGAAGGAATTCTTCCAATAACACCGAAATGATTTCTCCACGGTTCGAAGATGTACGCGGCTCCCGTGACAATCCTTTTCCGATACATCTCATTCATACTCTCGTTTTTATCCGGTTCGTCCAGTTTCGCTCCATCCTATCCGCCGCGAACGTTATTGTGCGCGGTGGAAGAAAAAAAAATAGTTTAATCTCTCCCCAGTAGGAATATTTAATCCCTGGACAGTTGAAAATAGCGTATAATCCGCGTATAAAAAAAGAAGACGAACAAAAAAAGAAAAAAAATCATAATCCTTTGTAATTAATTTCGTTGTTCACGTTCCGGTAAACTTTTTCACCCCTCTTGTTTTTTCTTCCTTTATTTCTTTGCTCCACTGTTGCAATTACACGGCTATCCACTTTTCTCTTTGGACGATTGTGAGTTAGCCAACAGCGCACCGGGAGACCCGTGGGCTGGGTAACGGCGGAAGCTAGACCAGGCCAACACGACTTTATTCCATTTGTCTCGTATACACCTAGAGCACGCTACAAAGAGAGTCCTGCGAGCTTTTCTGTGCGACCCCCCTTGTTTCTCGCCGGTTACACGTAGCGTTAATTTTATCCGGAACGCGAAATAGGTCCGGAATACCAGTTCAGAGGCGCGTTCTCCCCGCCGTAACCCCATCGCGCTCGAAGCTGAGTGACGCAGCTGTAACTTATCCGAAGACAAAGGAACAGCTTTCGAGGAATGCGAGGCGAGAAGCAATTTCGAAAATTTTACCGCTACCCACCCTTGCATACAAAATTAATGGCCTTAAAAAAAAGAAACATCGTGACTAGCTTTCGGTACCGTAATGAATCTAAAAGCGATTTATCGTCAAAATATTATGTATATGTATTTAAAAAATTTACCGTCGATCCCCTTAAGGCTTTTTATTTCGTGGCCGCAAAAATAACGATGTAATGTAGCGAAGCGTTGATGAAAACTCTCGAACGATGTATGGAGGCGCATTTTTAGTTCGCCCGATGTGCAGCACCGCGCCAATTACCCGAACGTACGAGTGAGCTCCGATATTGCACGAGGACCGATACTAATTTTCATAAAAAGCTCGTTGAGGCAACCGGAGCTTTCCACCCTCCGGGCTGTGCCATCGGGACTCTTGCCGGGCGGCGGAGTATCCTCTTCGAGGGGCGTTAAAAGCTTTCCGTACGTTCGTTATCGTACGGGACCGCAGGAACGCAAGAGCGAGAGGCAAAGTTTTAGCGTGGTTCGTGCCTCGGCGCAGCGGAAAGTTTCAGGCTCGTTCGTTGAAACGACGGAAATGATTAATGCAACATTCCTATACCTTTTTCTTATCATTTTATCCTCGCGAATATATTACGCTAAGGAGGGGGAGAAAAAGGAGAAAAAAAACCGATCGGGGCCAATTTATTTATCGCGGCTCGACAATTTTTTTATGGATACTCCGATGTAATTATTTCGCTACTTCCGCCCACCGGCCCGGGCGGTCCGACGAAGTGTTTATGGACACTTTAATTAGGGACGAAGGCCGTAACCCCGATATTTTTTAATTGTCCTCTCGGGTTTCGCGGTTTACCGTTAAGGCTGGCATTAAAACTACAAGGAAATGTGAGACGGCCCCGATACGTGATTTATCTCTCGGCCCTTCTCGAGTTCCGGCGGCAAGAGCCCGCCGATTCTTCGTCTCGAGCCTTCTGCCTCGCCGCTCTCACTTTTCCGCCCTTCAAATTAAACGAGATACTCGCGCGAAATTGCCGGAGGCAGCGTCCCCTCCCCCGTTCAGATCCGTCTGTGTCTTTTATTCTCAGCTTTAACTCTCGACCCTCGCCGATTGTGCAACATATTCTCCCCCCTTTTTTTTTCTCTTTTCGACTTTCACGGATTACCAAAGAGCGCAGAGATTTCTTAAGCTGGCTATTGGATCGTAATCGGACCAATGACTCTTCGCCGGCTAATAAACTTTTTTTGCTCGATCGTGGAGGAAACGTTTTTTGTTTTGAATGCAAGGTAAAAACTGATATTTCTCTTGCTATATTATTGGATCAATATATTTGGATGAGATGCGTCAGAAACAAGAAATTATAATATTTGGTCTCTGATGTTTGAAACTTTTTGGGGCACGAGAAAACTTTTTCAAAATTTTTTATTTTCCGAAGGAACGGCTTCATACAATTTTTGAACAATTCAACTCGAATCTTGGAGCGCTGCAGGTAATTTGAGTTTCCCAAGGCAAGGCTTCCTACAGAGCAGCTGCCAGCTGTAAGCAATTCTACTGTTTGTAATAAAAAAGCAAATCAACTTTGCCCGTTGCACACTTTTTTCCGTCGTTCACAAGGTTCCTCTCTCAGGAAGCCAAATTTCATTAACCTACATTCTCATAGATGTATTTCAAGCGAACGAGGGATAACAATGTGGAAGCACTGTGCAAACGTCATTTCCAGCTTTCTCCTAACATTTTTTTTAATGACCCATCGGACAACCGTGCAATTAATTCGAAGCTTTTACACGAGAAAGTAGTTTCTCTTTCTCTCGAAATAATATTAATCCGTCTATTAGTCCTCTACGTTGATGACGTCAGCGACAATCGAGTGTAGCTCCGAGCACGATTCGCTCAAAGCTGTGTAATTGCCGATAAGACAATTAGTTCGAAGGATTATTCACGTAATTAATTCGACCGGTTGTGACCGAGATTAGATTAACTTTCTGTTCAATTAATACAATGCCCTCGATAATCGTCTATAAAAATAAAACTGTCAATAAACTCTACGGTCTAGACCCGCAAAAAAAAAGTTACAATAATGCTATTGAATCGTTGAATTACACACGAAGCTCCTTTCTTCTTCAGGGATTACTGATAATCCTAGGGCAGCTTCCGTCGATCACGAGAACGAATTTTCTCACAGATGGAGGGAACGATAAATTATTCTCTTCTCACAAGACTTGCTACTCTACCGGGACTACATATAAGTGTATGTACAGATATATATAAATATGTGTATATATATATATACATATACGTTTGTGAAGAGGAGGAGAGGAACGAACGAGCGAGAGATAAAAATTTGAGCTAGAGCGAGCGCAGGTTTGCCGATGGAATAAACGACGATGGGGTAGTTGCAAATTCGCGGAGCCGCGAGAGTCTACCGACGATGGTCGGGGCAGAACTGTCGCGCCCGAGCCGCAGCAGCCCGCAACACACGAGCCCCCAAACCCCACCAACCAACCCTCATTCTCTGCCCTTCCACTGTTAGGGAAGGTGATGTTGGCGGAGCTGCTGCTGCTTCTGCTGCTGGCCAACCCCCTATAGCTACTACCCCACTTGCTCTCGCTCTCAACCCCCTCGCTCCTCCAAGCTTCACCTACATCTCGTTATCCCCCCACCCTGCCCCCACCCCATCCCCCCGGATACTATCGGCAAACTTCTTAAGCCGTGAAAGGTGTGTCGAAACACTGCTCTCCTGCGTCCTGTTATTTCATCCGGACGCGTTACGCGTCGTACGACACACACATATCGTGGTTATTCCGACGAGACAAAGTACAGCTTGTAACTCGCTCGAGCCAGTGTCGATGCCATTCGAGAATTCGCCCGGCCGGAATGGCGAAAGCACATCATTTTGAGACTCGGACACAAAAAAGCGAGTAAATAAAAATTTAATTGAGAACCGCCCAGGTTGGTTGGTTAGTGACCCAATTACCTGCGATCCTACGGCAATCACCATTGTCGTCTGTCCCGGCAAACTAATGCCGACACAGCTCACGCTCGGTTTTCCTTTGAACCACCCTTAACTAGGTCGACTCTATGAATTTAAACATTCCAATGGAGGAACTTTACCCGCAGATTGGTCCGGCTGGCTCTCTCACGCCAGCACTGGCACGATACTGGCCAGTCTCCTGTGCTCGGCGCGGTACTGCGCCAGTGCTGGGACGTTGGCCGCCAGATCTGCCCTATCTGGAATCGGCCAAATCTGACCAGTATATCGCGGTCCTACAATTAGCATCGATCCTGAAATTGAACTTCCACCCTCCAGCTCCATCAATTCTTACCGATCGGTTCGCGAGAAATTCTCGCGTTTCTTCCTCCGCCCTTCAACGCCATCCAACTAGCCTTCTGTGGATCCTGTCGTCGACGTTATCGCCGTCATTGGCCGCAGCGGTCCTACAAAAGCCATCGGATCATTCGTTCTCGTGATCGACGGAAGCTGCCCCAGGATTATCAGTAATCCCTGAAGAAGAAAGGAGCTTTGTGTGTAATTCAACGATTCAATAGTATTATTGTACATTTTTTTTTGTGGGTCTGGAAAGTAGAGTTTATTGACAGTTTTTAGCCGCCTGATCGAGAAGTCAACGATTCAATAGTATTATTTTAATTTTTTTTTTTTGCGCGTCTAGAAAATAGAGTTTATTGACGGTTTTTAGCTCCCAGATCGAGAATTCAACGATTCAATAGTATTATTGTAATTTTTTTTTTTTTTGCCGGTCTAGAAAGTAGAGTTTATTGACAGTTTTTAGCCGCCAGATCGAGAATTCAACGATTAATAGTATTATTGTAAATTTTTTATTTTTGTGGGTCTAAAAAGTAGAGTTTATTGCCAGTTTTTAGCCGCCAGATCCACCCTATCTGGGATCGGCCAAACCTGACCGGTCTATCACGGTCCTACAATTAGCATCGATCCTGAAATTGAACTTCCACCCTCCAACTCCATAAATTCTTGCCGATCGGTTCGCGAGGAATTCTCGCGTTTCTTCCTCCGCTCTTCGACGCCCTCCAACTAGCCTTCGCGTGGATCCTGTCGTTGACGTTATCGCCGTCATTGGCCGCAGCGCTCCAACAAAAGCTATCGGATCGCTCGGCGTGGCTGCGACGACCGTACACGAGAAATAGCTGCGAAGGCCGAGGGAACGAGGGAGAACCGGGCACAACGAACAAACCGAGACACGAGAGAGCGAGAAGTGCGACGCTCGCACGAACCGTCAACCCCGCGGGGTGTCGGAACCCTCGGACGAGTCTGTATCATCGTCTCGTTGTGCCCGATCTTCTTCGCGCCAAACGTGTGCTAAACGTTTCTACCGCACAGGAATTCTCTCCCTCCGCACATCTATAGCCGTTCCTCCATTATATTTTTCTCGCGAATCCTCACGATCGCTCGTTGAAACTGGAGGACTCCGGCGAGGGAGCGTGTTATTCTATCGCGAATCGAGCACTCGACGATGTCTTTGCTTTCCGAGATTGGCGATTGTCGGAGAGAAGTCGGACCGGGCGCGAACTGTCGACGGGGGATCACGGTGGAATAAAAACTATCGCGGAGGAATTAGCACACTGAGAAAAAGGATAGTATTTTCTACTATACCAATAGTTCGCAGAGGGAACGTCTATGTAGATCGTTTTTGATAGTAGGGGAGAGCGGGGCAAAATGGGGCAACGGGGCAAAACTAAATTTTCCAATAATTTTTGGATCGGACAAGGTGGCAAAACTGGACAGATGTATTCGATAGGGCGAATTCGGACATCCAAAAGTTATTGAAAAATGACGTTTTGCTCCGTTGCCCCATTTTGCCCCGCTCTACCCTATATATTCAATCGGTTACACTATAATTATTGTTGCAACCACGATTTTTTGCCACTGTCGTAACTACACAATGTAAACGTTCCCCCTGGGAACTATTTTTTATGGTATAAAGTCAGTATTGTTAGTTTTACTATGTTATTTTTCCTCAGTGCACATCCTTGGAGAACAAACATGTTTACTATTACACGACTGCAAGGTGGCGCAGCTTTGTATTGAAAAAAAATCAACATTCTTCAGTCATCCAAACATCCCAGGTTTTCCAGTTAAAGAAATGAAATTTTTTTGCATTTTCATCTGTGAAACATTTTCGGGCAAAGTAGCTGCAAAAATATTGCAAGGCTGAAGCGCTTTCATAGAGAATTTGATGCTTACTGGTATTTTCTAATGTAACGATTTCCCAAAAATTTATTGTCAAAGCAATTTTTTTTTATGTAGCCGTTAGTTACGGTCTTCGTGATAGTTACCGTCGTCGATAGCACGGAACTCGAAAATAAGGGGCTAAGGAACGAGCAGCGAACGGCGGTGAAGTCAGGATTTCTCGAACGATTTCCGAGAACATTATTTCGGGGTCTCTATGACCGATTTTACAAGCGGTTACCGCAGTCGAACAAATTATTCGAACGGCTTGTAAGTGACAGAGTGGGTACGATTTCTCTGTGCAGCGAGGATCCGAAGCGTTCTCACTGGCAGCGTCGGGTGGGCGGGTGGGCGAGACGCGAGAGTAGGTACGGAAACGCGAAAGCAAGTACGTTACGCTCGGAGGCTTTCCGACGCACCTGCGATGCACTCAATCATGATTATGCGGACTCTGAATGCGTGGGCAAAAGGTCCACTTTCCCACTCCCTTTGCGCTCTGGGCGCACTCCATCACTCTCCGGCTCTTTCCTCTCCACATCTCCGGAGCGGCGGTCCTGGTTCCTGAAAGCTTAATTCTCAATCCTCCGGCTCGGAGCCACCTAGAGCGCTCGTCCCCCTCCTCGTTAAATCATTCAATTCACCGCAGAATCGCTCCATCGTCTGTGCGGTCACAGAATCGGAAAGCTCGAGCGTTAATTCGCTTAAATAAGTCACCGATAAGGTCACAGCAATGCCGGAGAGTTCACGTTGCACCGAGACTGGGAACAACGGCCAAAGTGCCCAGACACCGATATAATTCAATTGAAACAAGTAATAAAAAGAAACGTTAATAAAATAAAGTTACATGACAATTTATGGAAGTGGATCGTTACAAATCACGTTTGTGTGTTCACAAAACGGAGTGCGCAATAAGCGGCGTGCCGGATAACACACAGTCGTAAAAGTACAAGTGAACCTTTACGAGGTGCTTCGTTAACTTTCGCGGATAATAACCGCGAGAGAGATTTTTCGATGCGGTACATTGAAATCGAAGGGACGGGGAGTTTATCGACTAAAATAATCATTACCATGGTGGCCGCGGTCAGGCAAAACCGGGAAAGGTCAGGGAAAAAGTAAATTGTCATCGCACCTTCTACAAATAAATAAGAACTAAATAAACGGGAGCCTTAAAAAATAAAAAAATGGGCATATTTAAAAAAGAATATACAATTAAAAAATATTCATATAATAATTAGGCATTTTCATTTGCACCAAAAATTTTTTGATTATAAATCATTAAAAGTTTGGTCAGGGAAATTTTTCAATTAATCAGTGAAAAGTCAGGGAATTTCTTTCCGGGGGAAAATCGCCCACCATATTACAGAACGCATAGAGGAGAGCGGGGCAAAAAGAACTTTCTTTTTAGCGATTTTTCGAGGGAAAATAAGGTTTCTTTCGAAGCGAACGACAACGTCAGTTTGGCTCCGCAACTTCCTCAACGCTTGCCTTTCTTACACTGATTCACGCTGTCGCACCGTATTTAGATGATCAACAAAGTGACAATAAGAACGAAGAAGGTGCCACAATAAAAGTCGCCGAGGTGTCGGCGTTTCCCGAACTCGGTTCGGCCGCAACACGGCGGATGTTGCTAAAGTTGGGTTTTTGCTTCCTGCGAACTAACCTTCGTTTTCTTCGGGGCGCGAGAGGAAAAGAAAGGGAGGAAATTTCACGAAAACAACGCATCTTCCACGAGGAAGCAAAAGTAACGAGAAAGTATACAAGGGACCACCATAAAAGTGGGCGAGGCGTTGGCCTCCGGTGAACTTTCAGCTTTGGCAGATGTAGGTAGTAGGTTCTCGATGCGGGTGGCTGTTGGATGGGTATATCCCGGCGAGCCGAATCCTGAAAGGAGCGAAAAGCGCGAACGCGAGAGCAGGATAGAAACGGCCGGGGCGAGGGAGACGGAGCGATGCGAGGTGGGCGAGAGCTTTCGAGTGACCCGTTTTCCGTCTCCCTCGCGGGGACGTCGCGACGCTTGCCCGGCGCCGATCCTCCACCTCTCTTACTCCTCTTCATCCTTCTCGTTCCTGCTGGCAACGTTGCTGGCGCACGAGGACGCACGAGCTCGTCCGAGCGTTGCCGAGTTTCCGAGGTGCAAAAGAGGGATGTATATGCCGAGGGTCGGCCTCGCCCCTCGCCTCCTCGCCCCGTCCGACCCTTGGATCCCTTGCCAACCTCCTTTTAGCCGGTAAAACTGGCTCGCCCCCCCCGCCCCCCTGGTCCTCTCCCTTTACCTTGACTCGTCCTTTTTTCTTCGTACTTTTTTACAGCGGTATTCCTCATAAGTTGGCGTAACTTTCCTCCGCTTAATCCGATCGGATGTCGTTTGGGTTAATGTCGAAAACCTAAGTTTTCTCTTGTTTTTGATGGTGTTCCACATTTTACGGCCGTCCAGACGTCCGACGATGCGGAACCTCCGAGAACTTCGGGCTGCGGGAGTTGTCGAAAAAATTTCGCCCAACGTCATCCTATTGGGTTGGTCGTGAAAATTTTACGAACGCAGAGTGTCGCCGCAGTACCAATAATGTTTGGCAACGCTTTGGTCCCAGGGAAGAATCGACTGTTGTGGAACAGTTTTCCATCAGGTTTGCGATAAATGTTGCACAGGTTCGAGTTTTTTTTTTAATATCCTCGTAGACTCGAGTGCTTCTTAATGCGATATTTGGAAGTTAATTCGCTGAAGGCTTCACGAAGGGTTGTCGAAACACAGTAAATGAAACGTGCATTTCTGTTTCCGCGAAAACTTAGGGTGAGTCGTCGACTTACGGGGTTGACGACTGTACTTGTTCTCTTATCGGCGATCCTTTTCCTTCTTTCTTATCCTGTTTCTAGTCGCTGTGCCGTTGCGAAGGAAACGAGAGCCGGGCTCACTGAAAGATTAAATATGCCTCAGTTCCTCAGGATGTCCTGTTGCCTGCGAGTAACTGGTGGAATCTTAAGTTCCTTTGTGAGACGTAACTTTAGTAGTGCTTTGAGTGACGATGTTGCAAAATTGCATGCAAAATTCTCAATTCCGATGGGAAGCAATAAGAGGTACCCATTTTTTATTTACTGTATTTTTATTTATTGTTTTAGGTCGAGACAGTGGACAGGTACGTTTGCTGAGAGTACGAATGGCCAGTTGCGCGACGGGGCTATGGAAGAATTTAACACAATCGTTTCCGAAGATCGATCGGCTGGAGGGGGTCGCGAACGCGCGCCAGAGTAGCACCCCGGCATGGCAGGGGTTATGCCTTGACCTCGATTCGCGAATATTTCGGACGCCGCACCCCGAATAATCCCTGTTCATCCCAAAACACACGAGAAATCTCTCTCTCGACAACGGCGCAGAGAGGTAGTTGTACCTACCATTAGTTTCTCTAACGCCCTTAATCTTCGAAACGAAACTACATCGAGTCATGTATCTTTCTATACCATTGCTGCATCGGTGTGCTTCGCGAGTTTCGGAATGTTTTTTCAAACGTTAAACAGTGAGAATCATTTGTTTTTGGATTCCAGCGCGGATTTTCAATTATCGGGCTGGAAGTAAAACGAGTTAAAGGTTTTGGGGAGAGCGGGACGAAATGGGACAGTGGGGCGAAACTCGATTTTCCAATAATTTTTGGATGCCCTGTTTTGTCCCAATGATTCATCCGGCTTTCCAGCGCCGTTTTGCCACACTCACTACCACAGCTACTATTGCAAAGTTATTGGACAATTGCGTTTTTCCTCTTTGGCTCATTTTGCACCCCTCTCCTCTATACGATCAAAAATAGGGTTAATCATTCATCGGATGTATACTTTTAACGCTGAGCGATAAAACTTTGTTCCAAGACCCATTTTGCTGCAAGTCGCAAGGCGAACGTTGGTACACTGAGAAAAAAGATGATAATTCCTACTATAATGAATAGTTCCCAGGGGGAACGCCTATATAGATAATTTCTGATAGTCTATATTCAATTGGTCAAACGATAATTATGGTTGCATCCATGGATTTTTGTCATTGCCGTAACTATAAAATGTAGATGTAAAATGTAGAAATGTAGAAATGTTGTATAAAATGTGTATAAAACGTGGATGCGTAAGATGTCCCCCCTTGCGAACTATTTTTTATGGTGAAAAGTCAGTATCGTGGCCTTTACTATATAATTTTTTCTCATTGTAGTTGCCGAATCACATAATTTTTTTTATGATGTTACGCCGCGTTTGGATTTTCCCGTGAATAGCCAACTCCAGTTTTATGCACTATTCAATCGTGGAACTAATAAAGCGTCGAAGATATTGTTCCTAACATCGGTACTTTTATGACGTTGCCGTAAAGATTCTGCGATAGTACTCGGCGATCGTACTCGCAGCTGATCCTTGGGATAAGACTCAACATTTGTCAGACATCGAACAGTCGTACGCAGTGCACATTATTGTGCGCTTCCGTTATAACTCTGCGGATATGGCAGCTCGCATACCGATAAGGTATGTAGATGGAGCTTTCGATCGGGCCCAATTATTTATGTCGTTAAATTATAACCGGGCCATCGTTTGAATTGTTTACGAGCTGAACGACGTGTCGATCGGGCGGACGGATGGAAAGCAGACGGAGGGAGGGAACCGGGCGGACGGATCGTGGTGAGAGAGGAGCCATACGTTCGTTCCTGTGGAAACACAGGAACCGCAAAATTCACGGATGGATGGCTCGTCGTCCCCGTTAGTTTCCAGACGGTACAGAGGGAACGCATGGTAGTTTGGTGCGGAACTATAGTACAGCCGATTGTCTATAGCCCGGTCGATCAACACGCTCGTGTAAGCGTGAGTAGATTAATAGGCTGGTGAATATGCGTTGTCTATTGGGGCAAGTGTCAACATCCAATCCATTTTTTATTTATTTAACATTTTTTGTAACACGTGCATGAAAAGCGGTGCTTTTCATGGCAGTCTTGCGGGCCCAAAGTGGACTATTTTAAAACAGTATAGAAAGGGTGCGTCGCGCATGCGCAGTTCGCGATTGACTCACTTTCGTCCCTAGGGAGGAAAAGTTATAACCTCATTTTTCACAGTTCGTCCCTACACTGTAAAAAAATGTTGTTTGAAAATTAATGAACAAGATTGGAAGCTTTTTTTACATAAACCGTTTCTGAAATTTCAAACACATGTGTATTTTGTATTTTTCATGAACATTTTTGTAAATTCTGCAGCAAAAGATTTGTAATTTTAATATCCGGTATTTTTATTTTACAAGCAAAGTACATTAATGTTTTATGAGTAATGTCAGCAAATTTCAAGTTCCAGTACATTAAATTTACAATTTATTTTTACAGTGTAGGGAGGAAAAGTTATAAACTCATTTTTCACTGTTCGTTCCGCAAAGCTACTAGTCATGCACTCGTTGCACAATATACTATTTCACAAATTCCGAAAGCGTTTACTTGAAAATCTCGATAAAAAAAATACATCGCGAAAAGAAAGTTACCTCTATGAGACAGCAAAAAAGCAGTCTTATCGCAGGAGGATCAACGGATCTGGAAACGTGCGGAAAAATTAACAACTCCAAACCATTACCGACCAGTAAGAACGGCCACAATCCTATCATATCATCTCCGTTCACGTGAAACCGCGAAGCTTATCAGCGAATTCGCGAGATCTTTTTTTCTCCCTAATTTATTCAATCTTCTAGTCCGCGGCTCTTGGGAGTTGTAAATGAGTGGGCGATGATGGCGGATGGGTGGCTCTCGGAGAGCTGCGAGAGCTTTTCTGCAGTCGGTTGACTCGTTCCAATCACTCGAATTTATACCCTCTCGAGCCTTCGACTCGGCAATCCAGCGCGCGCTCTCTTTCGCGCGCGCTTCTTCGGCCTCTCACTCTATACTTCAAAGCTTTTGCGAACTAGAACCGCGAGGGCGGGAAATGAACGAATCAATTTAACGGAATTTGTCCCTCTCTCTCTATTTCTATCCCGGCTCCAGCGAATTCCTTTATCGCCCATAATATTTTCGGATCAATTTCTCTCGACGTTTATTACGAGAGAGAACAAAAAAAATCTTTTCCACGGACTTTTTCAATCCTATATAATCAATTCATACTTTCACACTGTTCATATCGTTTCATTCTTTTCATACGATTCTCGTTTCTTTCTCCTTCATGGAAATGTAAAAGTTCCCTTTTATCGGCGATCATTGCTATTCAAATTCCCGCTCTTTCGGTTTTATTAAACCTAGCTGTGTTTTTATGGTGCATCTTCATTGCCGGTAGTGCGAGGAAGCCCTTCCGACGAGCGAAACTCAGGGCAAAGTCGGACAATTTTTTTACCCCGTTTTTATTGACCCACAATATCGGTACATCGAGAAAAAAAATGGTTGGATTGAAAATAAGTCACCAAAAGTCGCGGTGACATGCGTTCAAATCTGTTATTTGGTTCGTACAATTAAAGCATTGTTTTGTTAAAAAATTATGCGCTTTAGTGGATTCGAACAAAGATTTTTGTCGTGCCAACCAAATAACATCTTTTAAAGCGCCTTACCGAGCCTTGGTCGATCCAAGGATTTATTTTCTCAGTGTATGACGTATTGTAAAAAATATGAACCTGAAGATATTTGCACGAAACTAAAATTCTACACGTGACCAATTTTTTTTTATAAACATTACACCAACAAAAACTTGCGAAAGATGAAATTTAATATCATTCAGATATCTTCAGCTTTAAAAAAAAAATAACTCCGGTTACGACGAAAAATAATTACTTGCCTGCAACGCTGGCTGAAAATCGCCTATTATTGATCAATGATCGTTATTAACCTGTGCGCATGCGCCGTTTCATTACTCTCTAGGGACTAATAAAATTAATAATGAAACTAATAGGGCTCATTGCTCCCTCTGGAATCCCTATTGCTCGCGGGTGTATAATGGTCATTGGGGAATATCACGATTTTGCGACGCAAGAAATGTGGTTATTTTAACGAAGTCGAAAAAAGAGTATCGAACGCTACAAGGAAGCTGCGCATTTTCACTTCGTGTGCTCTCGCTTCGCTCGGGCAGCAAATTTCGCGCTCGCCAAGTATCGCTCACTTCCCTCTCTTGCGGCATTATATACTATTATTTCCGCTTCAAGAAGGATAAGAGGAAGATCATTTTTATTTCATCCCTTCGAACTCCTCTAGCTTTTAGTTTCACAGATCTCCTCCCAACGTGGCGAATGTGTACATCGTGAATGGTTTCTCGGAGCTTCCTTCGAGCTTCACAGTTTCGAGCGGGATTTCCGATTTCGACAAAAGGTATTGAGCCGGGCTGTCCTCGAGTTTGCTTCACTCGAAGCAGCAGCAAAAGGGCGTATTTATTCACTCAGCTATATATATATATATGTACATCGAGAGAGCACGATATCCGGACGAACAAGGCGCGAATCGAACTCGTTCGGCTGAAAAGCTCGGGGTCTTTGCGGTTAACCCAGTAGAGAATCGACGTCTCAAAGCCACGGCGCGAGACAGAGAGGAAAGAACGAAATCGTGAAGAAATAAAGGAAAGTTCGTGCAGCGGATCCAATTCCCGATGGGGAAGAGAATGGAAAAATTCGTACAGCAAAGACGTGGAAAGTCTCCGGGTTGGAAGGAGAAGAGAGAAAAATATCGCACGCTATTTTTCCACGTGGGAAAACTACGGATTCGGCGATCTTAAAAATTCACGAGTACATTTTAGAGTGACTTCGCGATGTGAAGTTTGCCGACTGATTCGGACGCGTTTGACGGTAAGTGCTGGTGGCGCGGTAGGTTCTCCGAGTTCTCCCGCGGATCTCTCGATCTGTCCATCCATCGTCTCCGCTCTCAGCTCAACTACCGTTCCCGTATCTGGATTATTGCCAGGATAATTTTAGCTTTATTCGACGCTCGATAGATTATCCTAATTCCTCGAACGTGTACGGGACACGTAGACCCCACAGACCGCACTCCGCGGTCCCCTCGATGAAGACCGCTGAGATCGACCGCGAAGAATCCCCAGCGAGTTCTGAATAATTTTGTAGATTTTACGGATAAAATGTGATAACGATACGTCATCGCGCAGCCAACGAGGGCCAAGAGGGACGTTATGGCGGATGAGAAATTCCCGTGGTCGCTGATGGAATAATAAATTTAATTAATCGAACTATACATCAGAGTAGAAAATTCAACGCGAGACCATTAAATCTATGCGGATGAGGGATTATAATTAATTCTTCCTCCGAACGGGCCGCCCAAAGTTATTTCCCATCAAAGTTTTATTAAACCGCAACAATTTTCATCGTTTCAACGGGGAGATCAATGACAAGCTTCGGCTTATCGAATTGAAAAAAATAACTGCAAATTAAATTGTTCACATCAGTTCGACATTGTTTTCGAATGGAATTGTTGGCCTGAAACGTTATGAGGTAACACGCTAAAAGCATAGTAGAAATAAAGTATAGAGCATCCCTATATTTTGACCTTATCTTCGAGGAATAAAATTTTATTAAATGATAAAAAAAAATCGAAATGAACTCTCGTGCCTATTCCGAGCCACAGGGCTGAAACTTCCAATATAGGGAAAAATAGGTAGAAATAGGAATGGGAACAGAAAGGGAAAGGGAGGCTTTCCAAAAATTTTCATCAGCTCCCCTTATTTTTTAATATTAAAATCGCAAAAAATTAAAAATAAAAATTTGGTTTCACTGTACGGATTGAAATACACGATTCGAAAACCGTCGAAATATCAGTGTACGATGCCCTCCCCGCAACGCGCGTCACCGGCGCGCGACGCGTCGATGAGCAACGAGAGCGTTGGAATGAACTTGAGAAATAATCGGAAGAGCTCGGGGACTGCTATAGCACATTCAAACAAGCACATTCGTCGTCGTCGCCGTCGTCGTGTTTGAAAATAGCGGGGTGGGGGTTAGAGAAGTGCCGTGTCTAATTAATGATTAAGACCCACCTACTAGGCAAAATCTGCCAAACTAATGCATCTACGACAGGACGAGGGCGGAGCTTATTCGGCATCCGAAACAATTTTCATCGTTCCCAATTGGCCGAGTCTCCTTCAAAAATAGTCGAGTGGGCCGGGGTGTGACTGTGACACATGTAAAACGTAAATATCCCACACGCGTATCCGAAAAGCCATCGACGTGGGCTTCGGCCGTGGTACGTGAACCCACCGACACATGGAAAAAGGGACAGTCGAAATTCACAGCCGCAGCGCTACCCGAGTCATTCACGTTCAACTCTGTATAACAGAAATACATACTGTGACAAAACATCGCGGAGCCGCATTACGCACACGACTCGAAGATTCCTCTCTCCGTCACTCCCGAGCGAGAGAACCATGTGGCAGACGAGACATTGCTAGAACACGCTTGGCTCCTGCATCCACGCTCTCACTCTGATCTCCGACTTGGAGGTTTTCGGACGTTTGAGAAAATTCACCGCCGAGAGACGCGCGAAACGAGACGAAAACGAGCCGAGCCCGTGAAAGCTGCGGTGGAAGCTGCTGTGCTCCGAGCTCCGTTGAAATTTATCGCCCGAATCAAATTATTCGACGACGAACAACAACCGATACGACGATCGATCGTGCCGATCGATTGATGGAACAATATTGAGAGTTCGGACTATCGCCGAGTTGCTTGCCCGACGAAAGTTCGTCAAAGTTTTAAATACGTTAAACACCGCTATCGAGTGATTGACAGAGGGAGAGTGATATGCCTTAGCAACGAAGTTATACCGACTCGCTTCAGGCCGTCGGCCGAGAATTCGCGATAGAGCCCGAGGCGGAGCTTACTTTGTGGCGAAAATAATAAGTGGCTCGGCAGCGTGAACTTTTTTTTTTTAAGATAGATCGGAACTCTTATCGGAAGAAACGCACGCGCGATAAGATGTGCGAAGTCCTCGGTGTTGCGTGCTGAGGGGGTTGGATTTAAAGTGCTGTGCCAGTGTGGGGGTGCGCGAGTGCGTGAGAAATTTGTGTTCGATCGGCGCCGAGTCACATTGATTTATTTTCAAAAAAATCATAATTTTGTATTCACAAAATATACATCATTTTTTTTTTTTTTTTTACAAACTACTCGTGAAATGATGACCCTCATGACGGACGTTGGACCTTATCCCTACGAGGGAAGAACCTCGTACGAAAGTTATCACAGTCACCATCGTCATCGACACTTTTACGCCTCTAGCGCGGATAACGAGTATTTGCAAAGTTACGCGAACGAGAGGGAAAGAGACGATCAGACGATACAGAGAACTGCCAGTGCCGACAGCAGCAGTTTGGCATCGGCCGGAAGTGTCGGTTCCGTTCATTATCGTCACGACAATTTGAGCAGGTTCGTTGATTTCTTAAGAATAATCATAATTTTTTTTTTAACACGGAACGTTCAAACCTTTGAAAAAAAATTAACAATGATTCTCGTCACTTCGTTTATAAAAGCATGTCAGTAAATTTTCTTTCATTTCTCAATTTTTCGGTAAAAAAAAAAATCCTGGCATCGGCCGGAAGTGTCGGTTCCGTTCATTATCGTCACGACAATTTGAGCAGGTTCGTTAAATTCTTAAGAATGATCATAATTTTTTTTTTTTTATGGAACGTTCAAACCTTTGAAAAAAAATTAACAATGATTCTCGGCACTTCGTTTATAAAAGCAAGTCAGTAAATTTTCTTTCATTTCTCAATTTTTCGGTAAAAAAAAAGTCTTTCACCCATCTCTTGCGCAAATATTTTGAAAACGCTCACTGCTCGTCTTCCGTAACTATGCAGCGATGCATAACTTTCCGCTGAGCTCCGAACGAAAAATACATATTTAATGAAAGAAAAATGTTTTTCGACGTGGTCGTCAAAACTTTCAGCGATTCGTTTTATCAAATGATTGTGTTTCTCCCTCGCGAAGTATTCTCCGATCTTTCCTCAGCTTTTCTAATAAACCTCGAAGCATGTTGGACGGGGAACGTTTCACGCTCGGTCCTCGTGTGCGGTTGACACATTTATTACGAGGTGCTACTGCCGCTTCGGTTGCCCCGTGGCCTCGAGAGTCGGGGAGAGTATCGAAGCCTCTGGGCGAGCCGCGCGGAAGAAGCGCGAACGAGTGTGAAAGACAGGGGGATCTCTCGTGAGTCCGGTATATAACAGTGGCACGAGAGCGAGAAAGGGAGTTGATTTCCGAGTGTTCGTGAGCGACGACGGTTTTATCGGCCTTTAAACTGTTTTCACTTTATCCGACGCTTCTTACCCTTTCCTTTTCGTTCTCGCGCTGCCAGTCTGTCCTCCCTTGGGAACGCGAGGGAGCAAGGGAGGGGGGCGAAATTCACGCTCGGACCACCTGGGCGAATCTGATTAGATTCTCCTCCATTCCAACTGCTAATCAATTTAATGCCACTTTAATTCGAGCACCGGAACGACGAAAAAAAAGCTCTCGTTAAATCTCAGTTTTATCTGAATCCATTTTTAAGGTACACTGAGCATTTTGTTAAACTATCTGATATTTTTTGGTTATCAGTAAATATTTTGCAGGACCCAGAAGGGAAAAGTTGCAACAAATGCCATAGTTCATAATTAACTTTTACGGGACACTGCTCAAACATTGCTAGCCTCGTTTTTTTTCGAATGAATAATGAGCTCAAATATTGTTAGCCTCTCGTTTTTTTACATTCGAATGAATAATTAACGCACGGCTGCAAAAATATGTGCGGCTAGGCTTTTTCCATCCGGATCGTATTCGTATTTTTTTCTATTTCGAACAAAATACTATAGGGAAGAGCGGGGCAAAATGGGGCAACGGGGCAAACGGGATTTTTAGGCAAAACTGAATTTTCCAATAATTTTTGGATCGGACAAGGTGGCAAAACTGGGCAGAAAAGACTGATGTATCCGATAGGGTGAATTCGGGCATCCAAAAATTATTGGAAAATGACGTTTTGCCCAAAAACCCCGTTTTGCCTCGTTGTTCCATTTTGCCCCGCTCTACCCCATATTTTTTTATGATGGTCCATTTACTCGAAATAGACCTTTGCAAAACCTTAGACCTTTGACCTTTTGCAAAACATTAGATTTTGCTGTAGTTTTTTTGTTGTGTTTCGTTAACGAGCTTCCCGTTTTATTTTATGTTCCAGCAACAGCTCCCAGTCTCGATACATCGCAGACTCGGACGACGCCTCGTCAATAGTATCGGCAGACGCCTCGGCGGATCCGGAGTCCGCGTCGGTCGATGGCGACGAGACAAACGAGAGCGAGAGCGTCGAACACGTGCCTCATCCTCACGTACTCGACGCCGGTTCGCCTCACGGTCCACGAAGATGTCTACTGTGGGCGTGCAAAGCCTGCAAGAAGAAAACCGTCACCGTGGACCGTAGAAAAGCTGCAACATTGCGCGAGAGAAGACGTCTCAGAAAGGTACACGATCTCGTCCGACGCTCGTCCGAGAGGTGGAACATTTTTCTACCTCCGAGTTTTAGTGCCCTCCCTTTTTCCTCGTTTCTCCTCGTTCCGCCGGGTATTCCTTCCCAACTTCGTTTCTGAAGAAAATTCGTTGAAAAAGGTCCGGAATTTCAATTCCCATTGAATACCTCGATTCAACGAAAGAAGTGCAACTTTAGTTTAACACTGCTCGAGACGAGTGAACACTTAAGGAAGAATTTGCATACCCGTGAGAAAGATAAACTATTATCTATCAGACGAACGCCCAAGTTGAATTTTTTTTTTTTGCTACACATTACATACTAAATAAAAGTTTGTACATGTGACAAACATTTCTTTACCTCAAAGTGTTCACAATTCTTTTTATATATGATTCTGTTCGAAGCTTTAAAAAAAATCAACGTTATTGCGATCATGTAGAACAATCTGCAGGTCCGAATATAAAAAAATTGGTCCATTATTCATAAACAGAAAATATCAAAAAAGGTAGCGTTGTAAAAAAATTAACGTTCCTAAAAAATGTTTAAAAATGTTCCGAAATGCACGTTTAAGCGCAAGATATATCGCAAGCGTCTAAAACTTTGTAAATCAGCATGAGCTTTTAATATATGAATGTCTGACAACTAGTGACAACGATCGGGATAGTTCGCGGATTTCTAATCTCCAATTAAGAGTTTCAACTTAAAACTTGCATACCCTTCGCTTCGCGTGCGCATTAGATTTTCCTCGCTGGAACTACCCGTTTCTCCTATAAAGTACGCGCAGAGCTACGAACGCACCATCCCCGGGGTTTACTACACTGATAAGTTTATAGTGGGATTAACCGCACACGTTAAAGCCGGGCTCTTCTTATTCCTCTTCACCCTCTTCTTCTTCCCGCGCCGAAAAGCAGCAGAATCCGAATCATACAGAAGGCGCGATACACGAGACGGTGCAAAAGGCTTGCCTCGCCGGGAGATCTACGACTTGGAGTCCTTTAAAGTTTGCCTGTAGCAGAAACCCCGCGGCCGCGTTATGCGCTCCAGTCCCATACATTTTCGCCGGGCTTAACGCTCCGACGTTCCCGAAAACGGTGAGGAATTTTATTAACAACTCCACATACAGCCGGTTGCTTTGCAAACATACGTACGTTCCCGACAACGTTCCCGCTCGATTCATCAACCTCACCGCCGGGCGATCAAACGAAATTCCACGGACACAAGATAAAATATCCGATCTCTCCCTACATATCTCGCCTCCTCGAGAAATTCGCGCGCCGATAACTCGACGAGGAAACTCGGGTGAATTTACCTCGTCATCGTAGCGTAGTCGGATTTCCCGACGGATAATCGAAGGCAGAGCCCGGCACGTCCCCGGCGACGCTGCTGGTTCGCTGAAGGATCTAATCGAGGGCTCCGGCAATATCGAATTATCCGTAGTTTGTGATGTAAAACGACCCGAGCCATAAGCTAACGCCCAGAAAAGTCTTTCGTCCGTTGTGCGCGAAAGTTCCAGTGGTAGCATAAAATTTTGAAAACGACTTGTGTGCACACGTGAGACGACAAAAATTGATAAGATAAAAATCGGTTAATCCCGACCAATCTTTCAGGTGAACGAGGCATTCGAGGTGCTCAAGAGACGAACGAGTAACAATCCGAATCAGCGTTTGCCGAAGGTCGAGATTCTACGCAACGCGATAGAATACATCGAAAGCTTGGAGACTCTGCTGCAGGGGAACCGGGCGCCGGGTCCTCAGGATCACATTACGCAAGACAACGTGGTAAGTCCGAGATAATTGATTTTTTTTTAACTTTACATGTATACATATAAAGCATACATGTATGCATTGTTTACTTATCGTAGGTAAATATTATAAAATTAATTTAACGAAGTTGCGAAAAAAACAAACGAGGTAACAGGCAAGTATGTAAACAACGGCACGAATAAAGGGAGATAAACAGGTGAACGGTCAAACACCCAATCAATGCTGCGTATTGATGTCCGATAATGGAATTAATAATCCCACGTTATAATTTAATGATCACCCATAATTGAACTAACAGAACGTTCTACGTGATCATATCGAACCCAAAATCGAAGGTAACTTCATTTTTTTTATATGTATACATATGCATTGTTTACTTATCGTAGGGAAATATGATCAAATTAATTTAATGAAGTTGTGAGGAAAAAAACAGGCGAATGAACAAATGAAATAGCAGACAAGCATGTAAACGAAGGAACGAATAAACGGTAGATGAGCAGGTAAATGGACAAACGGACAAACAGCCAATCAATGCTGTGATTTGATTTCCGATAACTGGACGAATAATCCTGCGTTATAAATTAATGGTCACCTGTAAATGAACGAACAGAATTGCACATGGCAGAACGTTCTACGCGATCGTATCGAATCCAAAATCGAAAGTAACTTAATTTTTTTAACTTTACGTGTACACATATGCGTTCTTTACATATCATTGGCAAATATGATAAAATTAATTTAACGAAGTTGCGGTCAAAAAAAAAAAAAAACAAGCGAACGAACGAATGTGGTAACAGACAAGCATGTAAACGAAGGAACGAATAAACGATAGCTAAACAGATAAATGGACAAACGGACAAACACCCAATCAATGCTGTGATTTAACTTCCGATAATTGGACGAATAATCGTACGTTATAAATTATGAACCCCTATAAATGAACGAACAGAATCGCACATGGCAGAACGTTCTGCGCGATCGCATCGAAACAAAAATTTGCGTCGGCTGCGCTCGATCATCAGGCGCCGTACTGTTGCGTTTTGATTACCTCGTAACATCCCGCGACGCGTGAAAATAATTAAAACAAGCGGCGGCGATTCACCATCGATTATACGTCCGACAATCGTTCCTGCAACGAAACCCCTTGCATCCCTCGGACATCCAAGGGGCTACGATCGTCGGCTTTAAAAAAAATAGTTAATAATAGATTATAGAAAAAAATGTTATCTACAGAAAATTGTGTGACGCACGTGTCCTTGCAACTCCACTCCGTAAAACTCCGTCGTTCATCGTCCACCGATAGACGTCCCGCAGTTTAGAATATCGATCCTCCGTCCCGCCGCGTCCTCCGTTTCTCCGCAAGGAAGTGCAAGGTGTCGCGGATAGATAATAAATTTTATGAAAACCTACAATAACAAAAAAAAAAAAAAAAAAAAATGACAAGGGGGACACGTGTACCTACAGTTCCGCTCCGTAAAACCACGTCTCTCATTGTTCCCCCGCTATCGTCCCGCGGTTTAGAATATCGATTCCTCGGCGTGCCTCACCGGCTTGAGCGTCATGCGTTTCCGAACGTCACGAGCATCGGTTCGCTCGACGGTCTCGCGTTTGAGCACAGAGTGGCGGCGCGGCTCCGTAGGGTGGCTGTAAGCGCGTTGTTACGAGACAGAAGATAGGAATCAAAGTTCTCTGAGCGACGCATAAATGTGCTCATTCACTCTTCTCCCCGCAGACGTCGCTGAGGAAGTGTCAACGTGCGCAGCGCTCGAGATGCATTCAATTTTTAAGAAACAATAAAAATAACATAAAAGACAATGCGCAGAGGCCGCCCCACGTTGCACGAGTGAGCATTATAGGAACGGGTATCGGAGACGTTGAAGTGGATCTAAGGAGCGTTACGATACTCGACGTTGACGCAGTGGCACGGGGATGGAAGTGTCGGACGCGCATAGAATACAACCCCGTCATGTATAACCATAGCAGTTCGATATCCTTCGTAGTTTTATTTTCGCTCTCTCGCTCTTTCTCTCCGTCGACGGCGGAAGCGGAGCTTCGACAGGGTACGAAAGAGGGAACGGAGAGTAGAAACACAGGCTATCGGTTTCCGATACTTCCGCGAGGATGATACGTGGAGCTAGCACGGAGAGCGAGAGGGAGTGATAGAACAGCACAAAGACTGAAGCCTCATTGCTGCTGGCTATCTGTACAGGCTACTTTTTTTTGTTTTATTTTTATTTTTCACGAGAGTACACAGCTCGATGGACGAGTGGAAACAAACGCTACAAGCAATGGTGTACAACGGTATAGAAATAGGGAGGAGGAGATTCGGTGTAAGAAGTTTAGCGACATTTTGTCTCACTGACCATCTCCAGTCTGGCGGAATTACCGAGGGATCTTTTTTTTTATACACTTCTTTCCGTCGATATTATTTTACGGTGTTGCTGGATACAGCGGGCGATGGGCCAGTGGTATTGGGGATAAAACGGAAAGTTTTATAAACGCAGGAACTTTTTTTTTCATATATCAACCCTCTTCGGGATTAAAATTCCCGCTGAATTCTGCACGATCTGTCGAGAGTTTGGTGACGTGGGAGATGAAAAAAATTGTTTTTTTTTTTGGTAATTTAAAATTTCGTAAAAATTCCCGAGTTCTCATAGACGGCGAGACCAGGCGTCGTTTCGGAGCCGCGGGTCATTCGGGGCCAAAGCCGAAGTCGTCTACGGATCGTCCCCTGCAGCGCGACAGGTTCTCTAATTTCCATCCATTACTTTTTCACCACCAGCTTTTTCTCGCTTTTCGTCTCGTCTGTCGGGCCACCGAACTGTATTTTTTTTTTCAAACTGCATCTTCCCTCCGCGTATGCTCGTCGATAGTCCCTTTTTTTCTCTCATTATTTTCTTATTTCTTTTGCTCCTTTTAAATTCTCGTGCGTTCTCTGTCGGTTACACGTGTCGGCCATGTGGACCTCGCTATCGACCACCGGCGGGCGAACTCGTGGATCACTCCAATGGTCCTTGGGCTCCGTGCAACACCACCGCATCTCTCGGTATATCGTACGAGTCTTAACGCACAAGTCTCTCCCGCACACTTCGCCCCTCTCCGTCAAATCTTTTTTTCCCCCCTTCGAACCTAAGTGGAGTAGAGAAGGGTTGCTTTTCTTGCGGACCACTCGAACTCCGCTCTCCAGGACTGTCGAAGGGCCGCTGACCCGAGGGCGGCCACATGATGCCCAGTGTGAAAACACAACGTCACACCCAGCATGCCAGATATCATTTCGAGTCTTCCACTCCCGAGCCTTGCGTAAGACGATACAAAAAAAATAAAAAGCAAAAAAAAAGTTAAAATCCTAGAGTGAATTACCCATTGAATGGACACGTAAGGCGCATGTCAGGCTTTTTGGCCTTAGAATCGTATATCATTTGTATAAAAATATATAAAACACGTACTGTT
>JAPYZD010001765.1:0-18845 GCA_030522725.1 Ichneumoninae sp. B BG-2022a
ACGCACGCACGCACGCACGCACGCACGCACGCACGCACGCACGCACGCACGCACGCACGCACGCACGCACGCACGCACGCACACACACACACACACACATGTATGTATATAAACTTTGCACAATGTGTGGAAATTAGGGAAATTTAAAGATTTTCAATAATGGACATGTAACAATTCGCGGCCTCTTGAACATCGTAAAGGTCCGACCAATTTATCCGCGCGACGTTTCATCCCGCGGTTTCGTTCTCTCGGATGCCTCGTTGTAGCCGATTCAGGCGTCGAGACGACGCCGACTGTTTCTCCGTAGTTAGAATCCCGTAAGTGCGCGGTAACATCCCGACGATGCTTAATCTCGTTTGTCGGACGTTTTGTCGTGTTTCCGGAGCGGCTGTTCGCAACTAACAGCGCTCAGTACGAAATATAGTGTCACGGGTTACGTGGAGCTCAGCTAGTGAATTGGATACTGGGTCAACTGGTCCCCGGTGTGCCATCAACTATTGGGGTACTTAGGGAAGATTTGTTCGCTGATTGAAGAGTATTTTATAGAAAATTAATACTTTCTTTTTACAGCAAATCTTAGATCCAACTGCCATTTATTGAATTGATAGAAACCTTAGCCTTTTCTTAAATAGCATTATTTTTTAAAGATTCAAATATTGAAAATATATAATGCGTCGACGATCGAGGCGTGGATCGTTATAAAAAAAGAAGTACGAAAACAGCGATGCAATATTTTAACGGAAAAATTGTTTACCTCCACTCAGGTTGCGTTTCGGTCTATAGAAATTTTTGCTGCTCGCACCTCTTTAGCGTAAATAGGAACAAAAAATGTTAATAAAAAAAATTGACGACGCTGGGTATACAGGCCGAAGTGTTTATATATATATATAAAAATATGGTTTCCTCCTCGGAAGACTCGAGGTCGACCGATCGAAAGTATAACGGCCCGGTATTACCGTGTAGCGTGGCCGGTAAACACGGTAATTGAGCCGAGTTAGCCGTCACGAAACGCGAGTGCTTGCCGCTCGTTCGCGGAGCTCTCTGGGCGCATAAGCGCACGGGGGAGGGTATAGGCTACCGCTCGCGGGATAAGTCTACCGAATCGATTTGGAAACACGATTTTCCATGACACGCCACACTTTTTTTTCGTCGGCTCTACCGCACGGGACGTAAAACTCACGATTGTTATTTCCATCATATAGACATAGAAAACATGGAGACACGACGAGCACCTCCCACTCGACAATTTACACGTCGTCAGAAAAGCTGACGACAATCCTCGAGAAATCACGACGTATAAGAAGATGAAAAAAAAATTATATCTCTTTGACTGTGCATAAAAAAAGCACATTAAAATAAAATAAAAAAATTAATCTTAATTGAATCCAGTAAAACTTGTACGTAATACATGATAAAAATAAAAATAAAAATGATTGCCGGTGTATCGATATCGATAATAATATCTCTCCGGCGTCAGGAGTATCACTTCATATCCTGTATGTATGTTATACTCCGTCACTGCTGCTCTATACGAGCCTTCGAGTCACGCGAGCCGGGGGCTATGGCGCCTGTGCGATCTGTGCGTTGCGCGATGCGCGATCGCGGAGACAATAATAACTACTAAACTTCTAATCCTAGATATTTATTTATTTATTTATTTATTTATGTAATTTATCCGAAATGGAAATGGAGTATGCCGATGCGTTTGCCTGTTGGATTGATAAATCGTTTCTGTGACGTCCCGAAATTTATCTTGCAAGGCCAACATAGCCGTCGAAATTTCGATTAAATGGTTCAGCCGAGCATTGAAGTAAGGGATACGAGAATTTCGCTGGTTTAAATGGTTTATGCCAGCCACAGCGTGCCTGTTTGCGGATACGTGTCGGCGACGACATTCGGGCAGGCTTCACGTTCGCGGTCGTTTCGCGGCCCGGGATCGCGGACCCACCGTAGCGGCATTGTGAAATCTGACTCGCGTGTGTACGCTCGCTATCGTCGTTAAATCGTTGGGGCCTTGTTCGCCGACACGGGACCGTTGATTTAGTGCTTGTACGAGTCGACGCTAATATCAGTAAGCGACCTCCGATGTCGGTACAATAGGCAAACATTTTTATTTTTTTATTTTTTATTATTATTTCTTTTTTTTCGACGCTCGGTTCGGAAACTGTAATAACATACCGCGGGGCAAATTATTATATATCCCATGCATCAAACAACTGAAACGTCATAACTTGAGAATCACTTGAGCTATCAAGCTGAAATTTCTAAGGTAGATGGAGGGATGAAATCTCAATGCTTGGTTATATTTTTAGCAAAGTCATTCACTCATAAAAATTTTACACGTTCTTGATGTTTGCTGAAAAACTCCGTGCCCAGGCTCGCTCTTACAATTTTTGAGTAATCAGGCCGACAAGTTGTATACAGAGGGACTATTATCGACCGATGAACCTTATTTTTTATTTGGTGAGGATCGATCGAACCGTTTAAATTTCATGAGATTTTTAATTTTTTCAATTCTACGAAAAATTCGTATTTTCTTTTTGACGTGAGTTTCCGTATCAAATATTGAGTTGTGAGTAAAGTAAGCGGCAAATTCGTGATCAGTGGAAAAAATAAATCAAATAAAGTACCGGAGCGACGATTAAATAAAAAAACATTTTCAGGCATGTTTATAACGAATGATTGCAAAGCGAGTGAATTGGATATTCCCAAACAAATTGCAGTAAAATTTATTGGCCAATCTAAGTTGGGTTATTATTCGTTTTATAGTTATAGTCAGATGTAAAGTAAGGTGTTTTGCTGTCTATGTATATATATGTATATGTATATGTATGTAGTTGACAACAACGAGTAAAGGAGCTGAAGCCGAACAGTAGAAGTGGCCACAAGGCCAAGTATCGACTCGGGTTTCCGGGCGGCCGACAATGAAGGAGGGACACGTACAGACCCGTTCTCTCTCTGATCAGGCAAAGAAGAAAATCCGGTGGCTGGTTCCCGAGTGTTTCAAGCTGTGACCATGATGCACCCTTCCTGTTCCCCTTATATACCCTTGGTCGCTTTGTCACGTTACCCGATCTTGTTGCTGCCGAGGGAGCACGCGAGCGAGCAAGTAGAATGAAGAAAGGCTCGATAAAACATAAGAAAAAAAATGTCTCCAAATCTCTTGTTTATTCTCATGTGCACATGCGCCAGCCGTGCGGGAGGCCAACCTGCTCTTTTCCTTGAATAAATCTTTCGCTCTACAAATAATGAATTTTCTTACCCATGGCTGTTACTATCTATCGTGTACATCAGAGTACAAAGTAGCGAGGTTGTAATTCTGAGCCTTGCAACGAGAGAATACGTGGTCTGTACCACGTATTCTCTCGTTGTATTTATTTATTTTTATCTATTTATTCTTAGGGATTGCTTCTTTCATCTTATTTCCTATATGAAACTCCATTTAATTGTGTTTAATTGGGCCCACTGGGTTAACTGAAACTGAAATCCCATCGAGTTAATTTGTACTTGACTTTGTGCGATTTTTAGCAAAGCGATCAGATTGATTCGTCTCTATCCGCCGACAGAGCGCAGTTTCAGAGACGCAGTTTCAGAGCGTGCTGAGTAACTTGACAGCTCATTGGCGGTCTCCGTGTTGGCGAATAACCGAGACAATGTCTTTGGCACTGGAGTAAAGTACCGTATATCTGCACGAATATGTGTATAGTGTATACACATAGTGTTTTGAGCATAGTCATACCCGCGCGGTATCTATATACAGCACGCGGGTCGCTGATAGAACGGCGCGTCGTACGGGCACGTAGTAGCTCAGGTAATAGCCGAGTGTTAGCACGATCGGAGAGGCGATAGAGTCCGTCTTTTCATAGAGAGGTTCGAGAGTATATATGAGATAAGCCGTTATGAAGGAGCCACGAGGATAAAAGGCACAGTCGCTCGGTGAGAGTAGGTACATACGGAGAGCCCGAGCGCGCCGAGCCTCGGAATAGGATCGAGGAAAAAAAAGGGAGAAGAAGGGAAGGGGGTTTGAAACGCTCCAAGAAGAAGAAACCGAGTGGGTCGTAGGATTTCGACCGGCAGACTGGGAGACGTCCCATAGAAGGAGGACAACATTATTGCGATTAAGGTCGGACAGTCATCGGCCACTCGCTAATTTGCAGTTCGCCATGTCTTTTTCTTGTGGAGTGATGCTGATGTGCCAATAACTGGTCCATCAAGAGAACCTCTGCTATTAGGGTTCTGTATAATAGGCAGGTGACTGCCACAGACTGCCGGTTTCTCCTGGCTCATTCCGTCCGGTCGTGCCACCCTCTCTCTCTCTCCCTCTCTCTCCCTCTCTCTTGTCCATTGGAAACGAGCAAACGAATAACAATCGCCTCTCGCCCCACAACCTCCCCTCGAAGACTAGATGTGGATACAATTTCGGATAAATAACGCCTTAAAAAGGTTCCTCAAAAATATGAAAAATGAGAATTTCGAAAACGCGCATGTAACTCCGATCTATAGAAAAATAAATTCATCGCATTTCAAATGTTTTTGTTGTTGTGATTAATCCTTTAATCTATTTAAATTAAACGACAAAGAATGAAATTGCTGAGCTACTAATTCATCGTAGCTCAGCAATTAAAAATTTAAATGCCGTGTGAATACCTCGTTTTTTTGTCGCACAGTTTAAATATTTTAGCGAAATTGATCACACTTGGTCATCCTTATCACCGTTATCGCCAATGTATCCTCAAAAGGGTCAATTTTTTATATACATCCATCCATGCTCTTTAAATAGCGATTCAAATAAATCCACCGATTTGTGTGTACAGCATAGTCCCGCTATTGGTGTCGGATAAAAATGCGTGTAACCGTTTGTAACGCCATTAACTGTCGACATACACGTCGATGCTAGCCAGAAGTAGAAAGTGTTAATTAACCGTGACGTTACGTATCCAGCGGGGCTAAAGTCGCATACGGCAGTGCCTCGCTGCTGTTGGAACTCCACGGGTGCTATGGGGATTATCGCTGAGGGTCTTGAGGCAGGAACGGATACTCTTTCTTGCATTTATTTGTTTCTTTTTCTCCTTGTATCATCTGGCGTCTGGTCACCCTCACTGTTTCAAATCGCTTGATGGAGTCTCCCATCAATTTGTAAAAACGGGTCTCAGCCCGTTTTTACTTAAATAAATAAATAAAGGAACATTATTATTTTCTATATACTCATTGTTTATATTCTTTTGCATTTCATTATTATTTCGTTAGTTTTTTGTTGTGATATATTTTTCTATTATTGTTTTGCGTTGTTTTGGATTGCTTGTGATCTGTATTTTTGGTGGCACGGTGTTCTTAGGGGGCTTAGGCCCTAGAACACGAAATAAACAAATCTATCTATCTATCTATGAGAAAGCAATACGAATATTTTTGTTTTCAACTTTTGTGAGGAAGCAATATGAAAATTCCCATTTTTGCCATACAAAAACATTTAAATATGAATGGAGTCTATCATATTTTTTCCTAGTAAAAAAAAATCCATATTTATGTTAATTTGATCATTTTTCTAGTTAAGATAGTGTCCGTGGCGAGAAAAAAGAATTATGAACAACTATGTGATGAAGAAATCCTTGATGAATGATCGTACCTTCTTGATTGTCCAAATATTTGTTAATCTTTAAACCTGGCATTACTTGACATTACACTGTCCGCGAGGCGAACTCAATGGTTCCGAATTCGGATCGCTCTATCGAATCCGAGAGAACATTCGCTGCGGGTTATCCCACACATTGACGAATCAATACAAACCTACGTTGAAGCTCGTGGTCAAATCGGATGTGTTCGCGCGTGTGTACCTCTGTGTGTGTGTGCGTGCGTGCGTGCGTGCGTGCGTGCGTGCGTGCGTGCGTGCGTGCGTGCGTGCGTGCGTGCGTGCGTGCGCGCGCGCGCGCGCGCGCGTGTGTGTGTGTGTGTGTGTGTGTGTGTGTGTGTGTGTGTGTGTGTGTGCGCGCGCGCGCGTGTGTGTGTGTGTGTGTGTGTGTGTGTGAATGAGGATTCCGTACATGAGCTTCCAGGATGAACGTCAACGGGTC
This sequence comes from Ichneumoninae sp. B BG-2022a, assembly GCA_030522725.1. Taxonomy (NCBI): domain Eukaryota; kingdom Metazoa; phylum Arthropoda; class Insecta; order Hymenoptera; family Ichneumonidae; species Ichneumoninae sp. B BG-2022a. The sequence goes on from JAPYZD010001765.1 coordinate 6,069, forward strand.
CGCGTCAGCGGCAGCCACTCTATCGTACCCGGTTGTGCATGTCCCTCGTGTCGTCTACATAACGTGTATGCATAATTCGATACAATGTAACTCGCTGGATACACCGTACAATTAGTGTATACGCGGACGTATTGCGTGGCGACCGGCCCGTGCTCCGACCGACTCCATGTATGCAGAGTGTGATCCCCACGGGAACATGGACATTTCGTACTAACTCCAGGCGAAAACGACTAAAGTCGATTGCGAGATTCCAAGTTTTTAAAATTTAAATTTGTATTATTTTTTGGGTTTTTGTTTAACGAAGGGCAAATGGAATTACGGCGATAATGTAGGGTAGAAACGCGGTTGAATTTTGAATATTTATAAAATTTTGAAGTAGAGCGAAAAATTATGTAGAAATTCATTTTTTTTCGTGAGATTTCGTTGCGATTTCGTGAGAATCTCGAATTTCAGCGGCAATCGACGATAAGTGACATTATATTGTCATGATCCGCAGCATCTCGGCCGCAGTCGATAATAGATTTAACTAAATGAAACTATCGTATTTCCAGCGAATCGTCGATAATTAACAAGTAAAATTTCGATGCATTAACACAGGATTATAGCGAGTTCGCTGTTAGGCGGACCACCGTCGACTTTATAATAACCCTCCGTTCCGAAATTTCATGGGTCATAATCGAATTTATACCGAGGAGGAATTTTAATTTAACAGGGAACTGTTGTCAACTGTTGTCCGCGAGCTCTCTTGTGTACAGGCCCGTACAATTATGTGCCACGAATGAATGGTCACCGGGTACGGGTGGCTTCTGTCTGCATTAACATTAACAGATCTCACGGGCAATCTTCCATACCCGTAGCCGAGTAGCGCCAAGGCGTATCTCAATTGTTTATATCTAAAACGGCCTGGAAAACGCCATTCCGTTTGTGAGCACTGGATACAACAGTGTTCCCGCATCATCTACGAAACGACTTCGTAATCTCCGATGTGTTGATCTATCTTCATTCATCCATCCATCCATCCATCCATCCTCCCATTTCACCCCCGCGTAATCGGGACTGTATAATGTAATAGGATAAAATGCTCGGGAGGTACAGATGTACGCGGATAATACGATGAAAAGAGATTCGGCTAGTTAGCTTCGAGTGATGAAGGGTTCGTCTTGATCCAACCATCCTCCCCCGTTACCCCGTCCAGCAACCGCGTAATCGGGTGTATGTTCCTACGGGGTAACGGAGACGATAGAACGCTCGGGGATAACCGGGGGACAGTTGTATGCGGAAGCTACGACGGAAAGAGAGTTCGCGCACACAGAGATTCGGCGATTCAGTTTCGCAACATGAAGGGTACCTACTTCTCTCCGGGTGTAGACAAAACACCGACACCGACACCGACACCGACACCGACACCGACAACGACGACACCGAAACCAACATCACCATCACCGTTCCGGTGTGTTTGCGCGTCTATAGATGCGCGTGCGCGACGGAATCCTCCGGCCACGGAGTCCATTCGCGGGAGTGGAAAGGCGAGATAGTTAAACCCCGATGCGAAGGGAAAGAGGAGAGATAGTACGGAGCCGGATGGAGACGGTGTATGCTGGAGGCCGAAGACCAGATAGAGAAACGTCAGAAAGAGGTAGGGGGCGGAGGACGGATGAAGGAGAGCGGAAGAAGAGTCGATGAGGGAAAGAGGCAGACGGAATGATATTTCCTTTCTCGCTCTTCCGCACACGCACGGTCGATCGCCCCTGCCGCGACGGCAGCCATTTTGTGCTGCTGTTGGATGCCGGTTTACTGTAGGTACAGCCGGCATTCCTGGCCTGGGAAAATATTGCCGCGGATCCCCGGGAATTCTCCTTTCTCTGTCTCTCCCTCCCGCCCGCCGCGTTCGCTTTATCGCTATGAGAGTTGGAAACAAGAGAGACGGAGATATAGAAAATCCCGGAGGCTGTAATATTAGTGCGCTGTGCATTCAGAGACTGAGGGGGAGAAAAAGAGGCCTACCGGTGATGGGACTCGGGAACGACGGGACGAAGACTCGTCCAAGATGAGTGAGACGGTTCACGGTTTTAAGAAGACGTGGAACGAAAATTTCACGAGTATCCGGATGATCTCTGTCGGAGAACATCGGTACAGTCACGTCAACGCACTTATATAGTAAGCACTATAGGTCGAGACCTTGGAAGTGATACGAGGATAAGTTTTAGACTCGTCGATCTCTCTATTCCGCCTTCTCGCTGAGGTATCTCGCTGTCTTCCTAGCGCCGTCGAGCAATTTTCAAGTGCACATAAGTGCACGTTATGAGATAGAATTATGCAGCGGAACTCCCCAGAGAGAGAGAGAGAGAGAGAGAGAGAGAGAGAGAGAGAGAGATCGGAGAGCGATATTCGCTACCCTCAGGCCACTTTCTTCCATTCGCGATTAACTCTAATACAGTCGAGATTAAATTCTTTGATGCATGCCAGGATTTATGTATATATGTATACTAATCCGTTGGGATACTCTAGCTTTATAACCCATTGATGCCCCCGTGTTGAGAATAGATTACTTTTCGGTTTGATAAAACTTTAACAAACAAACAAAAAACGTTTAAAGATGTGTATCAACACTTTCAAGACACGTCCTTTTTTATTATTAACTTTCTTGCAATATTCCTTTTTGTGAGGCGTTCCATTATTTTTGCATTTTAAACAGTTTAGCCAGGTATGAGGCAGAGTTCCAGGGATCCTTTCCTATCGTGAGTCAACGAGAGTGGAAGATAATAGGTTGAAACGCGAAAACTTGTAGCACGGTGCTGTGCCTTCGAGGTCCTCAGAATGGATTTTTAATCGATGGCTCCAGTTCGAGCGCAGTTATTGCCCAAGAACTTTTACCAAAAGTTGTTCGCTCGTTCAGTAGTACTGGAATCTATATAATTACGCTGTGAAAATCTACATCCGATGAAGTAAAAAAAATTAAAACGCCTCGTCAACGTTCACACTGAAAACGCCTCGTCAAACTTCCGTCACGCGGGTGAGTTGCGACGGGAATATTTTATTAACCTTAATGTCTCAGACTCGTACGATTTGCCGCTTTATTCTACTGTCAGACGAGATCTCTGCTAATTAAACATAGATACATCGACCGATAAATATGTATAGCTAGGCCAGATAATGGATGACGGGTGTGTGTCGTAAGGGAATACGACTTTTCGCGACAATGCTACAAGAGCCGCTATACCGCTACTGTTCTTCGTTGACTTTCGCTGGATTAACAGCGACAGTGATAAAGACTCGTACCGAGCGAGTTACAGAGTTCTCCGCCGGTGCAGAAACACAAATGCGTTCCCATACACGCAGACACATGTACGGAGCGGAGTTGCTACTCGACCGCTTGAAATATGTTGACGATAAATTTGCCGATATAATTTGAGATTGGTATATACCACTCACTCTGTGGGAACGATAGCAAAGTCCGCCGAGTTTCGCTCCCGGCGTGATAGACCGTGCGACGAGCAAAACATAACACAACGCTATACGTGTTCCATAGACGTGCACCACGTCTATGTGCATGAGCCGCGATTATTCTTTCAACGGGAAAGGTGTAAACATTCCGCAAATTGGATTAAAGCCGGTCAAGTCACTTCTGGGTGTAAACTAAGACTGAAAAAGTCTACAGGTTCATTTTTCAGGATATATGTATCATCGAAATATCACTTTTTTTTTCTTCATAAATTTACATCTGTGATAATTTTTTTTTGTGTATTAGCATTACGTATACGGGCCATTCCATCCCAATACAGCCATCCTCGGGCACGCCCTTTTCTAATTCCAGTAGACATTTTTTTTCTTCTTTCCTTTAAACCTTTTAACCGAAGCATATATAATAAATATGTTTCGATTTTTTTTGAGGATCCGACACCGAGCAATTGTCAATTGAAAATGAGCAATTATTGGAAAATTACAAAATTTCAATGTGAAATAACCGTGCATTAGATAGGGGTATCGATAAATATTAGATGTGCAATGGATTCATCTTGAATCATACTTTAACCATCAAAAAAATAGTCCGTCATTTGGCACGGGAAAAATCGAATTACGGTGGAAAACCTAATTTTTTAATCGCTGGACATTTTTTTAAATTTAATTGTATTTTTATTGTAAATTCTTTTTAAAAAACCTTGGAAGAACACCCGAAATTATGAGACCTCGGCGATTATGGTATCTTTTACGGTTTAAAAGATATACATTTTAAACAAAATGTACCACGTAATAACCTTCAATAACTTTAGGACTATGAGTATTCCTTTCTTTCCTGGAATCTATGTTAATAAGAAACAATAATATTACAATTCATTGTGATTTGTATTTGCATTCATGAAATATAAATTTAGTTTACAATTTCGGCTCTGCAAACGCGTTTTTGTATTATTTATTAACATGCTACTTCTGCTACTTAAGAACGAAATTAGCCAAACTCTTGATTTAAGTGCATTTTTCATTTTCTTGGTTTCATAATGTCGCGGATTTCACATATCTCGGCATATCTGTAATTTTTCGATTTAATCTTGCCGTTTTATTCAGGTATGTATTACCATATGTATTACCAATAAAGTGCTTCTACAGACCGTGGAGACATAAGGCACATGCAAGAATATATTTGATGAAATAAATAAAATTCACAATGAATTGTAATATTACTTTTCGTATCAACACAGATGCTAAGGGAAGAAAGAAAGAAAGAAAGGAATATTTATAGCCATACAATTATTAAAGGTTATTACGTGATAAATTATCTCTCTTTAAATTATATGTCTTTGAAAAATTATATCTTTTAAATCGCTAGAGATACTATAATCGCTGAGGTCTCATAATTTGCGGCGATCTTCCATAATTTTTTGAAAAAAATTACAAAGAAATTGAAAATATGAAACGGATTGAAAATTAATTTTTTCTACTTTGAGTCAATTTTTAGTATGACAAATGTGTTCGAACAATGACAGACTATTTTTTTCGTTACAATATGATTCAAGACGAATCCATTGCACACCTAATATTTGCCGACACCCCTATCCAATGTAGAGTTATTTCACATTGAAATTTTTTTTTTCAATAATTGCTCATTTTCAATTACCGATTAATCGGTGACGAATCCTCAAAACAAAATTTTTTGAAATAAAATTATGTTTCAGTTTACAGGTATGTGAAATCAGGAAAAAAAATGTCAATTAGAAGGGGTCGGGCCTGACGATGACCAAATTGGAATGAAATGCCCCATACGTCAAGCACTTGGGCAGGCTCCAAGACCATTTTTTTGTTTCAATTGAAATGAGTCGGAATACTGCAAAAACTCGATGAACCATAGAAGATAGGATATTTTGAGGAGAGGCGAGAATAAAAAAAAAACTACTTAGTATCATTCTACCTCAGCTGGTAAGGTTCATTAACACGAATTCCACGAATAGCGTGGGGCCATCAATACATCTCTTGGTGACTGTTAAATTGGGCATCCGAGGAAGGCGTAAGCATCCCCGTGATAGAGTCCATGTGCATTAGAGTAGGAAAACTTGGCACGCAAAGATGTACCAAAAAAATTTAAGAAAAAAAACCAATGCAATTATTTAGTACCGATTTGGATCGTGAATGTGTTTTCAGCGCAGATGAAAGAAAAAAAATAATAGCGGAAAGTATAATAATGCGTTCGCGTCTTTGTACGTTCGAGTTTACGAAACCGGCCCGCGACCTACAGGCATTAATTTGATTTAATTGTCTGTGAGAAAGGAGCGTAACGACGACGACTAGTGAGCTAGAGCGTCGACGAGAGAATCCGGACAGCGCACAACAGGCATCGATTGAAGACAATGGGAACCGGTACTCGAGAGTATCACGTGCCTGGTTTTCCTTCTCCGTGCGATTTCTAATCGTCGGGGATCGCGACACTAGCTCTCTCCCTCCCCCCCCCCATCTCTGTCTCTCTGTCTCTCTGTCTCTCTGTCTCTCTGTCTCTCCCCCCTCTCTGTGCGTGTGCGTTTGATCGTAGATCGTTTGACTGAAAGCGATCGCGTATTACGCGCACTTGCCGCTTCCAATAGTGACTATTTATCGGTATATACTACCCGCACACTCGATTACACTACAACATTATTGACGAGCTGGCCCAGAATTCATTCGACGTGTATCAATTAATATATCATACAGCTGAATTTCTGAGCTTCTGAGATATTATTCGTATCCCTCTGAAGAACGGCATCGGCCACTTATTTAATATTACGCACTTTCCTTGGTCACGATTGAATGAATAATATTTTTAATAACGTCTTTGCGATTATTAAAGCTGTTGTTACTGTACTATTAATTAGCTAGATCAATATTGAATCTCGACTCACATATAGCTCACATCTTGCCATATCGATTTCACGATAAAGAAGCTAATTCTTATTTTTGTTTATTTTTTGAAATTTTATTTATTTTTGGCCAAGTTTTGAGGCAGCAAAGACGTCGTCGGGTTTTAAAAAATCACTATCGCAATAGCAGTTGTTTTAACGAATTGACCTAAAAAAGATGCTCCTTTTCGTGTTTCGCTAAAAGTTGATTCAAAATTTTTTCTCTCAACACCATTGGAGTGTGACCCTACGGTGGAGTAAAATCTGAATGACTATCGTTGAGTAATTATCGTTACGCGAGTGCTTTCGGGTTATGTTTCGATGAATAAAACCGGTAGAGCCCATAATCCTCGGCAGATATAAATAATATCGGTAAGCATAATGGATTTCTGCTAGGCCAGCTCCCAACAACTATACGTTACACGGTAATCTCAACAGCAGAACAGCAAAGTAACACAGTACACAACGTTGGCAGTACAATCATGACATGAATAGCGATGCCTGTAATAATTTACCGGTGACGAGGCGTCCGAGTAGTTATCGTTTCACGAGTTATCATTATATTCCCGCGCTCGGTTCTCCCTCTTCCCCTCCACTCGCTATGCCGCGCGATCGCGGTTCGCGTCGCCCGCGGACACTTAAACTCGCATATATTATAATCGATCGATGATTATACAATAATGTACGCGTCGGGGCAAGTTAATCAATAGTCACCGAGGCAACTGCAATGCGCGAGTCTAACTACGACACGATTGCGTCATGACAGGCTGTCATCGAGCCATCCACTATCTCCACTTATCGCCCGGAGAACGGGTCCGACGGTTTCATCAAGAGAAAAATTTAAAAAATTTATACTTTCTTATTTTGTTTTTTCGCGATAATGAAAAAAAAAAAAAAAAAAAAAAAAAATTTTCGCGGTTCCTCCGAAACGTCAACGTCGTGTTTGACTATTATGCAAAACGATTCGCCGATCCAGGTTCGAAAAAAATACACCAACGACGCGTTTCAAAATACATGGAATTGTGCGCTCCTGATTTTTTTTTCGGACTCGATTTTTGCTGAAGAAATCCGAATGATAACTGTTTATCTAGCTTTTTCAACCCCGTCGTATACTTAATCATGTTTGTATTTATTGTCGGTGAACACGATAGGCATCTCAATTTTTCCGCGATGCCGTCGAGAAGCAAAGAAATCGTTGTTACAAAAATTTCCGTCAAAGCTTCCTTCATGAGGAAGCAAAAATTATAAGACTGCAATTTTTTTAAAGTTACGGAATAAAAAAAAAGAGTAAAACTGAAACAATTTTTTAATGATTTAGTTATATAATTATATAATATATAACTTTGTAATGGCAATTACAAAAATAATAGTAGCAACGATTAAATTTTCAAAGAATGTAAAAGAAGAAAATGAATTTCCTTAATTGACGAAAAAAAATATATACATTTTATTACACGAAAATACTGTAGATTTAATATTCGATAGCCGGCGAATCCTCCTCCCTCCTCCGTTGCTCCTCGTGCATTCTCTCCCTCCCCCCGAACCTAGTCTTGCATGCGATTTCGTCGGGGGGCCGGAAGTGGCACGAGAGAGGAGAACACAGGGGGAGAAGGAGATTCCGCGGAGTTGGCAATAATGTCGAGCATTAAGGTAGTCAATGCCGGATTTAACCGACGATTAAATTTTATTTCCGCGTTCGCGCTTGCGCCCCGTGTACCCGTGCCCCCGTGTACGCGGGGCGATGATTCTGCAGTTGGAAATTCGCTTCTGTGTTCTCCCCGCATATATATATAAATTCCCGTACGGCAGTACGAGAGTTAGAGTTCTATATATCACAAGGGAACAGCGAAGCCGACACAGGGGTCATGTTTTATGTATCGCGGCGCGTATCGACTAGCGTTATGTGTGACGTTACGTTTATGCTAACCGTTCCCGGTCGCCGCTACACCGCCCTCCTCTCCACTGCGAAATTTCTACGTACCCGTTAACTACTCGACGAGAGAAGAAGCTGTGTGTGTGTGCGTGTGTGTGTCGTGTCTCGGTGCACACCTCCGGGCAGAGATAACGCGTTGGTGATCTCGCCACTGAATGCTGTTACAGCTGTCTGTTGCAAGAACGAGAGCGTTGGAAAGAATTACGATAATTAAAAACAAAACACATGGATACATACACATACACATACACATACACATAATAAAAAAGAGAGAGAGGAAGCCCTTATCCGCCTTGAAAGCAGTTGTCGCATGCGAACCGCGTGCCGACACGCCGAGGGAGCCGGGATACTGGGATGATTATCAATTGGGTATTTATTATAATCAGTTGTTCGCTGATCGATGTCGTTGGGCGATATTCGAATCGTCGAGGTATAAAAAAAAAATACTGGAGGTATGTTGTTAAATGATTTACGCGTATTCAACGATTGTCAACGATCGACAATCGATTGGGAAATTGATCGACCATCGTAATATTTTTGTTGTTTAATGTTGAATAAAAATTTTTTAAAAAACATAGTTTATGACGGTAAATAAATAAGTTGAGCGTCACTGCGTCAAAGGGTTCGCGCATCGGAGAGCGTTCTCTTGGATCGACAGTCCACCCGTATCGATCCCGTTCCTCGGAGTTAATCGCACGAGTCGGACCGCGAGAAGTTGCAATTACGATAGACTTTGTTCAGCGCCGGTATTTCTATACAGCTATTATTAGTGGACGAAGGGGAGAAAGGCGGGGGAGTGGCGGAGAGGGAGGGGCTCGAAATGATAATACGATCGTTATCACGATGACTTCCGGCGTGCGTAACACTCTGCGTCCTTACAGCTACTTTGCCACCGCCATGGATACCGCCATGGATCCCGCCATGGATCCCGCCGTGGATCCCGTTCGAGCACGTGCAGCAGGTACTGAACCGTAAATCGCGTAATCGTTTGTGAAATATAGTTCACTCGCGTACATAAATCTATTTATATTATGCTAACCGTCGAGCCGCCGACACGACGCGGGAGGGCTCCTCGCAAGTAGACCGTGTCGGAAACAAAAGAGACGATTCGCCGTTCACGCGACTAAATTAGGGTGCGTGCGATCGGTTTATTCATCGATCGGAGTTTACTTTGATGAATCGAAACATTTTTACGCTCGGCAGAGGGACAATGGAGGGAGCAATTTGCACTGTTTTCGCCTCGGATCGACCTTCCGCGATTTACATAATTTACTATCCAATCGTCGCAAGCGAACTCGTTAAAAAATTAGCGGCGATCGAGAATACTTTGCGATTTTTTAACACCAAAAATAACACCGGCGTTTGGAGGCAAAAAATTTTTTTATTTTAATATCAAAATTGATTTTTTGTTGTTTAATTCTAATAATCATTTTACTTGAGATAATGTGTTAATTGTAATTCAACGGATTCCCCCCTTCTCATTTGATTAAACTAGCCGTGACATTACTATTTTTAAGTATAAGATTTATTATTATTTTTTGTTTTATTAAGATTCCGTCCATAAAAAAATTGTCAGATAAGTATGCAATTAAAAAATTGAAGACTATTGGGGAGCATTGGATCGTGTCGACTGTAAAAAAACATCCACCCGTGTAATTCGAACGTGTACCAACGTGTGCAAAATGAATAATCGAGCGTGTGCATCGGAGAAATCTTTCTCGGTTCAAAGACTCGGTTTATCGGCTCGGTAAGAGATGTGGTTACACAGTTTTGTTTGTCAGTCCCGTGGGTTTACGTCTGGCGTTTCCTGGAAGCTTGTCGCTTGGGCTCATCAGCCTCGCGATAGCTGTCGAGCTCCCGACAGCCGTTGGGGAGCGCATTCGAGCCGATAATCAACACGGGGAAACCTCAGGATCGTCTCGCGCAATTAACGGAAGGTTGATTGGATGCCAGATGCTGGCTGGCTCAGACGTTCGGTAGAGAGAAGGCTTTATAATTGCGCTTTCTCACTCTCCCTACATCGGTTGCTTGTGCTTACGGCACGTATTTACAGTTGCGTTCGTGCTTAAATCATAATCGCTCGAACGCGCGGTATTACGTAGTCGCGCGTATTATGAACCCGCGCAACCGCGCAATCGCGCAACCGCGCAACCGCAATGACGCGGTGGACGTGGAATCGCAAAATTCCACGGAAAATCAACTTCCGAACGAATAACCTCATAAATATTGATTTTAAGGGAATTTATTTTTATTTTATTCTGGGACATCCAGTGCGCGTGTAACTAGGAACGTGCATTGTCGATTATAAATGAAAAGAACCGTAGAACGAGCTAAATCGAGATAAATTTCAGGTAGAAAGGAAAGAAATTTTTTTGTATAAATAAAAAGAAATTTAGAAGAGAAGCGTGAGGAATACGTGCTCGTTGAACACAGCTTGTAAATAACGGTGGAAACGAAACCGGCAATGCGAATCACCGCACGAACGAACGAGCGAAAGAGAGAACAAGAAATATCTCCCGAGCTATGCATCATTTCATTATGCGCGAATGATGCATGGGAGTCATGTTGAATTATGGATGTACATAAATGTAAATAGGTACATCGCTGTACCCATTGGCTGAGTATATATTCGTAATGTGTACTTTATAAATACAAATTTTATATACTGTGTACATCTAACCTACTATATATCTATTTCGATTGGAAAACTCTGGTGAAAATTTCGTGGGTATGTGGGTGCGTGTTCGTATTTGGGAGCTTCTCGTCGGTTACGTATAACCGAGTATTTTCAAAAGTTCATCCGGCCCGAGAACGGGGGGTCGGGAGATAGAGAAACGAGCCAACTCGAATTACTGCGCGCACGCTACTCTCCTCTGATATATAATTGCGAGTATGCGTTCTCGGATTCCTCTCGCGATCCTCCGAGGTTTGCTATCATCGAGGCTTTTACCCCCCCGCCCCAATAGGATTGTTTGCTGTCAGAATATACCTCCGGGCAACCGCCGATGCAATTATTTTCGTTATAATGGCACCGTGTGGATTGACAGTTTATCGCAAAATTTAAACACATTCGTGTTTCAACGATAAAGATAAAGGTGGGTAATAATAATAGTTTTAAAGAACGTAATATATAAATATATATATATATGTTCTTGATGGACGTGGGTACGGGGGAGAAATTGTAAATGGGTCAGCTATTATTATTATATTACCATTAAACAATCTAATTATGTACACCGATAAAACATTTTGGTACTTTAAACAAAAAAAAATCTTCTCTTCAAAGACCCACAATATATATTTTTTTAAATAACCCGAATAACCAAAAACATTACAACGATACCAAGAAAAATAAAAATTGTGGCCGTTTTTAATACATTGGAACTACGGGTGGATGATAAGAAATTAAAAAAAAATCATTGAAATACAATACCGCTGAAAAAAAGGTGTGCAAAGTCAGTCTCCGAGAAGTCAGAAATCAAAGCCCTCTCTTGGTCGACAGTGTGAAAGTACAGTGAACTACAAGAAGGGGGACAGGTAGTCTAAACCTGTGAAAAGGCCTTTAAAAATTCTTCATACATACAATAAAACCCCGACACATGAACGTTATCGTTGGTGTATGCGCGTTGGGAAAAGCGCGCGCGCACACTCGACGCGACCGGAGACAAAGCTCTCTCCTCTCGCATCAACACCGAGCCGCGCAAGCCCGTGAGTGTTCCTCTCCTAATGCCTAAGTGTGAGTGAGCACGGAGGACAGTACGCTCGAGAAATCACACTCCTCACTCCCGAGTTCACCTACACGAATATAAACCCCCCGCAAAACTTCTCCGATTTGATATACCCTCAAATCGGGCAACAAACATAAAAATCCCCTTGACTAACTTTCCCATCTGCTACAACTTCCTCTCAAACACAACATTTTCTTTCTTTCCTTTCTTCACAATTTTTGTAATTTTAATTATTTCAAAAATATAATTAAGTTTCCTTTAAATCTAATTAAAATATGAAGAAAAATAAATAAAAATGGTAATTTATGTGAAAGGATTGAAAGATCGGAGTATAGAATTTCGTAAAATTAATAAAAGATTACAAACTGACTCACCATTATGCCCGGTTCAAGTTTCTAGTCCCTCTCCCGGACCCCCGTGGCTTTTATTTAATCCAGCAGCGGCAAGACTTTTCCCGTTATCCTTCCTGATCCATACACTGTGGACGCGTCCACTTCGGTTTTCACCCCGCTTATTCCTCCTCTCCTCACTTTATCGAAAAACCTTCCGCACACTGCAAAAAAAAACAATTTTTTTCTTTCTTTTTTGAGCTGTACGCACACTTTGTATTAAAAAAATCGAGCTCATCGTCGAGTTACGAGCACCAAGGTTGATAACACGCACACGCACACGCACACGCACACGCACACGCACACGCACACGCACACGCACACGCACACGCACACGCACACGCACACGCACACGCACACGCACA
>JAPYZD010001766.1:0-18843 GCA_030522725.1 Ichneumoninae sp. B BG-2022a
ACGTATTCAGAAAAATAAACGAATCATTTTCATTAAAAAAAAGTTTTGTTGCCGGGTAATTTGTTAACCAATTAATTTTTTGATGTATTTGTTAATAACCATTTGCAATTGTTATTATGCAAAATTAATCTTCTCAGTACCTTTAGTATATATGATTTTTTTCAGATATTTACACCATCAAGAAGTACCTGCAATTTTCTCTTATTGTTGTCGAACTTATGCGAAGTCAGCGCGCAGCGAGACTCCCTCCTTAATTGCCTTCATTATAGTTACGAGGTCATGCTCCTGCGACTCAACGACAGCTGATCGATTTACTGCAATAATTGTTAACAGTAATAATTATAATAATAATAATAACTGAAAGCGCCATTTACACGTAAATTATATTTTACTTTGATTTCATATTTTTCAGCGACATTACGACGTATTTCTTTCGGCAAATATGGACCGAACGGATTGATAACGTTTTCAAATGTTAGTGTAATTCGTACAAAGGTGTCATAGGCACTTATTATTATTATTATTATTATTATTATTATTATTATTATTATTGCTATCATAATAATAATCCTGTTGTTTAGTTGCACTCACTAGTTCCATCCATCATAGTGTTTCTGCCGATGGTGATTATTTTAAAGTTCTTTCACCATCGGGAGGCAAAACTATCGCGGTTTGAAAATACACGAAATGTTTACATTTATCTATATCGTTATGAGAATGTTATACAAACTTTTATTTAGGGATGTGCGAATAATCAAAATATTGAATAATTCATTATGAATTGAATATGAATAATTCAATTCGAAATTTGAATTGAATATTCGAACATTTCGAATAATTCAAATTTTTATGAATATTCATGAATACTTACGAATAATTCGAACATCAAACTGTAAGACCATATGCGATCAGAGCTGGGCTAAATACTCGAAAATACTCAAAATATGAAGTACAAAACACTAGGGGCTGGCGGGACAAAATGGTGCGGTGGGGCAAAACAGGGTAAAGAATCGGGATGGTTCAATGGGACAAAATGGGACAAAAAAATCGAATGCATCAGTGTGGCAAAAGGGGGCAAGAATTGGAATGTACATCCATGGGGCAAAAAGGGGCATAAAATCGGGATGTTTCGATGGGACAAACTGAGATCTCTTCAAATCATGGGAGGTAAATCGGTGTAAGGGAGAATGGGGAGTCAGACAGCCAAATAGGCAGGTCTGGCTGCCCCATTCTCCCCTATCCCGTTTTGCCTCCCACGATTTCAGGAGATCCTATTTCGCCCCACTGATGGATCCCGATTTTTTTACCCTGTTTTGCCAATCGTTACAACGGGATTTTTTTGCCCCGTTTTGCCCCACCGATGCATCCTGATTTTTTTTTGCCCCATTTTGGCCAATCGCTATAACCGGATTTTTTTGCCCCGTTTTGCCCCACCGATGCATCCCAGATTTTTTGCCCGTTTGCCGCATCGATATATCCCGATTTCTTACCCCGTCTTGCCCCACCGATGCATCTTGATTTTTTCCCTGTTTTACCCCATCGAAACATGTCGATTTTTTTTCCTTGTTTTGCCCCAACCGCCCCACTTTGCCCCATCGATGGAACCCGATTTTTTTGTCCCGTTTTGCACCATCCATCCATCCCGATTATCTTGAATATTTGAATAATTCCTATTATTCATGATAATTCGTATTATTCAAATTTTCGAATATTCAATTCAAATTTTGAAGTGAATATCAATATTCAATTCAATTCAAGTGCTATTCGCACATTCCTACTTTTATTGTTAGTCGTCGTTTCGGAATTATGTCTAGTGTATTTTTTTACGTTGATCATGCATATGCAACTTATTTTACTCACTTGCTTCTGCATTGCGGCTACGGCTGACTTAAGTTTGGAACGAAAATGGCTCGCATTCGCCTAAAGACATAGGCTAACCACAGAAAACCTACGCCGAATATAGACAGCCAGAAGGATTCCCTTGCGCTCTCGTGTTTACACGAACAACGTGGGGCCATTTACACAGTGTACATTATATACCCTAGCGTGCTACGAAAAAATGTTTATACTCAGCGGGAATGAAGGCGAACCTACTGGCTCCCAAAAACCCTGAACTAGTACTATAGCCACTTTCTTCATATCATCGTCTATTTAAGTTTTGAGGGTTACATATGGGAAGCAAATTCGGGGAAAGGAGGTGAAATCGTATGGTGGCTAAATTTAACAAAATCAACCTGGCTGCATTGTAGCACTCGTAAATCAAGAGTTTCTGTGCGATGACATATTCTTTAGGTTTATGTTTAGGTTTGGCGCGATTTATCTTCGATCGCGACTTATCTTGCAAATATCAACATCGTTTTATAACCAATAGTTTTGGCTTAACATTTCATGGGTTTCATGTTTAGCGCGAAATATACTTGAAGATAAGTAGTCGCGAACATTCTTTGGCCTTACCAGAACTGAAGTAACCGTCGGCTGGCGTAAATAGACTAATGCAAAATGTTGACTTGTTTTAGACTTGTGTATAACCTTTATTTTAATGTCGTCTTTCCTGTAACCCTTCCAACCATCGCGGTATAGTTTTATTCATTAGACTTATAGTTGCATGGGGATCGCTTGAGCTCATCAAATAACAGTTGCATAAAGATTAAAAGTTTGCCAAAACGGTCGGTCTCATTCCAGTATACCCGGAATCTTGTCATAATCGGCTAACTCGCAGATGCATGTCTAAACAATCCTAGTGCGAATATAACTACGATGCAACTCCGAATCCGTGTGTGCACCAGATCCGCTGGGGGGAACTATACAATTTTACTCCCAAAATTCGTATAGTGCACCTTTACCCAGTTTTTTGATAAAGCAATACGTTAATGTGATAGCCAGCAGCGGTTTTTCGCGATACCATCGAGAAGCGAAACTATCGCGGTTTGAAATTACAATTTTCACTTTTCTCGATATTATTGGTTATAAAAATTCGATATAAACTTTTATCACCAGAGGTTCTTTCGGAATTATGTCTAATGTATTTTTTTTGACACTGATCATGAATATACCACGTATTTCATTTACAAACGAATATTTAATTTGAAAACTTGCGTTGAAAGTGAATTATTAAATTTTGTCGTTGTTATCGTTGTTGTTAAATTTTGTTGTCTTTTAATCGGTATGTGGGTTGTCTATATGAGAACATTTACGTCACAAATAAGTATTTCATTACAGACCGATTCTACACCTATTTTGCCATTGTAGTATTATTTCTAATGATAAATTAATTGTACCATGCGCCTTAAATACAATATAAAATAAACAAAAACAAATTCTAAACATTATCTTTAATGATTTGTTTATTCTCTAATGATTCTCCTGTAATCATTTGAAATACCAAAGTCGCCAGGACAAGATGTTTTTTTTTACCTGTCGCGGCATTTCGATTACTTCTGATTAAGCTGAAAAAAATTGAATATATAAGATCGGCTGCAAAACAACATCTTTCGTTATGCTTATAACAGATTAAAATACATCAATCTTATTACAAAAGATTTAGTCGCTGACGTAAACTTTTTTCTCCATTGAAATTGGAGAAATGAACATTCCTTGCGGTATAAATGATAAGCGAATAAAATAATTACTTACTACTTACGAACGTAAAGTTAATAAAAAACGTTGTCACTTTTAAATAAATGTTTCCGCGACACATGTTATGTATAGCATTGTAGCAAAAATGTTGTGTGAAGTTTACATATTGTTTAACGATGATAATGTATGATAACTACATAGTATTGTGACTTAAAACGAACATTACAGCAACGTCAATATAAGAGAACATCATTATATTATCATTATGTTTTTGTATCACCTAAAAATTAGATAACTGATACAGTCTGTATTTGGTAGGCTGTCTTTAATACGTCTTCTGACGTCGTCTAATGTACAGCACTCGGCACGCCCAATAACGAGGAACAATATAATTCGGCAGCATCCGGGCATTCATTGTCGAAGAACGAAAGACGTCAAATATACAAGTCTCACACGCCTTATGTAGCCTAAAAATTTCCACTATCAATTCTCGGCGTATTTGTTATTATACATTTTTTTCTCAACGCTGTGTTTTATCCTGACTAATATAACCCAGTGAAGACATGTTTATTACGGCAATATAACATGATAGTTATATGTAATGTTCCAATTGTTGGTAATGGAACTGTTATATTTGGGGATAACGTTACAGTTACGTATGAGAAACTGTGTAACTGTTACATAATATACTTCTAACAATGTTAGTGCAACTTTCGCCATTATTAGGTAATGTTAATGGTGTATAATGTAGTTACATAACAATAATGTAACTGGTCTCTGCAATGTTTACATACAATGTTTATAACAATAATTATGACCATTCCGAATCTGCAGAGAACATTTATGTCACAATGCGTGGTAGCTTTATGGTTACATAATCAGACTTTGTAACAGGATCATAACATGCTTATAACAATGTTATAATAAACAAACAATGACTGGTTCCTCCATTACCGTTAAAGGGCTTACCGATTAATATTTAATGCAAAAAATTAAAGTTTATACATCAGTCACGATCCGTAGGTAATCCGTCTGAACCGTATATACAATTTTCTAACATTATATTATTAAGTCAAATAGAGGCGAATAGGTATGGTCACTGTCTACAAGTCCGAGGGTTCTAGCTTCGTATCCCACCGATGGTACACACATCAATATGGTTTTTCTGAGATCTATTTATTCCTATGGATAGAGTAAATTCGTTTGTCACTAATAAAGATGTTCATCCAAGGATGGAATTAGCGATAACGTTTTTTTACGTTAAAAACTGCATGTTACGTTGTTATATACCAACGATATAACACGGTAATATACTAGCGTTATATTGCTGAGTCGGAAATTGCAACTTGCGTGTAATTTACATGTAACACTCTAGTAATATTACCTCTTTTTTCAGTTACATTGCTGTTACATTGTTGCTACACTCAATATAGTATTTTTTACTTCTTCTTTAATGCTACAACTATTTATGCAAATCCCATCAGGTATGCCTTCTCCTTCAATGTAGCTTTTATAGGTTAACGACGCCGGAAGGCGGATTTGCATTTATTATTTTTACTTTCCATCAAAACCCGATTATCAAGGATATGAGATAATCTTATAGCGACTCTCATGTTTTGGAACGGGAAGGCGACTACTTTAAGGCTGTTCAGAATTTTTCTGATTACAACGTTAAAAAGTTTGTGCTGATATGATCAGTAATCGCGGATATTATGAAGTACAATTGATATAAGTCGCCATAAAACAATTTATCAATTCGATGAAATTGTAGTAGTAACATGCATTATCAATTGATTTTCATTGAACAATCTGTTGATATACCGACTATTTATATCCAGACAGGATAGTATTTTAATGGTTTCAACCAACTGCGGGAAGCATGGTCGGGTTATGAACTGACAGCGTGGGGAGGCTGCGAAGTAGTGGGAACAGTGCTCGTCGCGAGAGCGCTGCCCGCAGCTTGAATATGCTGCTGAAGTCACTTTAGTTAGTGCGTAAACGCGTGCGTGCGGGGAGCAACGTTCTGCTTCTTTCTCTACCTGTGTCTTTGTAGACTGCATTTCAAGTATGTAATTGGTGGATTGTGAATTTTCTTTGTACACGTGGTTCGTTCTCCGATAACAGTGATATTTCGATGGGATCACGTGGACGAGTTTAGATTCGAATTGTTGTTTAATATAAATTTCTGAAATATCGCTGCGGCATTACGCAGGAGGTTTTCATTTGAAGTATCGTTCGAATTAAAGTGTACAGTGATTGAAGTGTGTTGAAGTGCATTGTGTTGTGACCTTATAAATCAGTGAAGAATTTTAAGGTATGTATCATTAGATATATAATATTTTACATGTGGTTGCCTATGGTTTATATTTCTTTGTATTATACGCCAATACAGACTGATTCCGTCATTCAACAGAGAAGAATTCTCTAAGAACATTCCAGAACTAATTTTAAATTAAGCGGGAAAGCTTTTCCTGCTCTTATTACACGTGAAGTATATGGATAATGCTTAACACAGACCACGATCGTACACGGAGCACGTATAGAAAGTAAATCATCTCCTTTGTGTACATTCGCAAGTATAGACATTGATGACGCGGGCAGTAAATGTACATAAATAAGATACTTGTCGACCTCTTGGCTCGTGTGCATTCATGTGGGCGCAATGGCAAGAATGATCCAGCTATGGAATCAGTCCGTTACGTGTATGTTACTCGGTATACTTCTCCACTTAAAATTTTATTTTTCCCACACATTATAAATTATTTACGTGTTAATAAAAATAAAAAATGGACGGTGAATTTTTAAATATTTTTAGTCACTTACGATATGTGCATATAAACTAAAACTACTTATTTAAAATTAAGTTACACATTTATTTTTAACCTCTTTTTTCCATTAATTTCCTAAATAATCGCCATTAAAATTGAATTTTATACAATTAGATATATGGAAACATTATTTCGGCCCGGTGTATTCATTGCACATACGAAAAAGCAGGATCAAAAACAGTTACTGAAAATAACGATAAAAATATATTGTCGGTATAAGGACATGCGGAGAAAGCATTTATTCAAATGTCGAAATTCACTTAAAAATATTTGAGGTCGTATGAGTCAATGACAAACTTGTGGGCTGCTTTGAATATTTTCTTGAGCACGTGCAGTACCTCACATCGGAGTGCTCTCCAGCATTACAAAAAATCTACGTTTATTGTGAAAATGGATGCAATTACTTTATATCATTAATGCTGTTTGTACTTTTAATGAGATGTGGCTCAATGAAACGCATTATATGGAATAAAGATGCGTTAACTAGATATTATATAATTATTTCCTCGCGAAGATGTCACCACGTCCTTGAATATTACTTCCATGAAACATTATAGATGCTTCAGTATGAATTATAGATTATGCACAATGCCTCATTGGATACCGCTTAATTATTGTCAAAGTATCCCTTGATAATTGTGCCTGAAAAAAAATGTGTACATCAAAAGTAAATCCATAATATCTCCTTTCAAAACGGTAGAAAAACAGGATACCGGGGCAAAATGGGCCTTTGAAGAAAAGTGATATTAATGGTCCTTTATGTAATTACAAACATCGCTATACTATTATTGCAAGTTACATAAATCGCAACAGTCACACGCGTATAACAAAGTCTTATTCTTGTCGACTCCGCCGCATAACAAAGGCCCACTTCATATAGACAAGTTGCATTGTATCCACTACCCTGATGATTCGGGATACAACTGAGAGTAATAAATTCACGGCATGTATTGCATAGTTGCGTTTTGAATGTGCTTCCTTTTCTTGAACTGACATGTAAGTGAACTTGTGAGCAGATGGAAGTTATATTCTCATACAGTCTCCTCGTTCGCCCATATAAAAATCGCTGAATACTGAAGTCCTTATTCATATCTCGATTGGAAGCCATACAAGTCTACAGGCGAAAACTGTCCGTTAGACGATGTAAACAGCGTAAAGACATATATTCCTAACCAACAGTTTAATTAAATCAACATTTTTATACTTCGCGATATGCCAAAAATCTGAAAAACATCAGTCATATTAATGAGGTCAAGACCTTCGATTTTGGATAACTATAATGCTAAAAAGTTATTAACAATTTTTTTTTTACTACCCGGAAGCTTTTTTTCACAATTTTAAATGAATTCCTTGATTTTTTAGAATTAATTTGAATTTTGTCAGCATCTTCTTACATTTGAAATTTTTTTTTCGAAAATGTGAAAAATTGGTGTCGAGACACTAATTTCAGATATGTTTCCGTATCACGATTCAGTAGTACACAAAAAAGTTTCGAAACGATTGCGCCAGTAACTCCGTAGTTGGAGCCGTAAAAAAACTCAAAAAGGTAAGAAAAATGGTTGAAAATTGAAATATTTAAAATGGCCCTTTTTAAAGTTGCAAATTTAAATTTTCATATGGCTTTCTCACAATGTTCCTTAATTCGTAAAACTTTTTCTCTGAGAAAGCATTTTCTGTATTTTTGACTTCTTCATCGAGGAAGTTTCGCGAATAAAGGAAGATTGTGAGAAAGCCATATGAGAATTTCAATTTGCAACTTTGAAGAGACAGCCATATTAAATATTTCAATTTTTAACTATTTTTCTTACGTTTTTCAGTTTTTTGTGTAGACCGGTTTCTACTTTTTGTGTAGATCGGTTTTCGTGTAAAGTTCGCAGGTCCACCTGCAAAGTTAGTCTCCACCCAAAAATTTCAATTTTCCATTTTTATGAGGAAGCAATATGAAAATTTCAATTGTTCTTCAACTTTTCAACTTTTCTCAATGTCAACGACGTGTTTGACTTTATGCAAAACGACTGACCGGTTCAGGTTCAGGTTCACATAACCAAAAAGGTGTGCCCAAAATTGTAATAAATAATGAAGCCATGTGCAAATTACTTTACAACTGTTTTTGTACGATAAAAAATGCCTACGTCTGATAAAATTGAAATGGTCAACAGTTTTCGCCAAATTTATTTTAGAAAATCGCTAACTGAAATTTGCGTAATTTGTCGTTTTGAGACCATATCTTATGTATTTTTTCCCACTGATGACGTATCACGACATTATTTTATTCCTAAAACACAATTTGATGCATAAACTCGGGGCGGACAAAATAAAAAACAAATTCTTCAAAAAGTTAAAAAATTTCCAAGGCCATAAAATCTAAACAGTTGGATCAATCTTCACCAAGTTTAATACCAAACATTGTACAGTGATACTGCACTCCCGTATTAAATTTTCGATCGATACCTCCATGTTTACTGGAAATAGTCCATTTTTTGGGATTAAAAAAAAAATCCCATAAAATTTAACCGCTTGAATATATTTCGGCCAAACTCAATACCAAAGGTCTTTGATAAAAATATTATATTCGTGAGCAGTTTTACGACGAAAGCTCAAAATTTACGTAAGTTAGAGATACCGCAAACATTTTTCAAAAAATTCAAAATCCTGTAAATTTCCAATTTGGCCTCGATCTCCATAAAAATTGCACTGAATGAAGAGACGTGATCACTCTACTAGTGTACCAAATTTCAACTGGTTATCTCAAACCGTTTTCGAGTTATAGTAGTTTTAAACGATGTAAGTCTGTCACACACACACATACATCCGGACGCCATGTAAAAATCTGATTATTTCAAGTATTAAAATCTCGAAATAAAAAAAAAAATGGTTGCTAAATTTTGTTTAAATGAGAAATTGTCGCATATAAACCAATTAGCCCTAAACTTTGTTAATATTGTTATTTAGGTGAAGGAATAATAATGCTGATAAGAAATTGTTATGACATATTGTCAAACAAGCATTGAACTTGATCAATAGGGTTATTTAGGCAAAGGTAGGGGATAACCGTCAAAATTGGCCCTACGTGTAAAGTGGGCTGTGGCAATATGTTATAAAGGAAACAATTTTAAGAAACGTCAAGGCACATGCACTTTCATGTGACCGACCCAAGGTCAGAATACGAACATGTAGCGAAATCCCGAGAGTCGCCAGAAGGTGCAAGCGCTTACATATTTTGATACTGTTTGATATAATTTTTCGCTTCACTTTGTAAGGGTTCTGCAGTTTCAATACGAGAGTAATTGGAATAAATGGTGTACAAAAACTGGAGTACCTCATCGCGAGTTATTACTATTTTTGCAAAAAGTTGTCAGATAAATTGAAAACTCCTCAGTATCCAAGCCGCAGTAGCACGCACATGCACATGCACATGCACATGCACATGCACATGCACATGCACATGCACATGCACATGCACATGCACATGCACATGCACATGCACATCTCTACAATCGGAATACAATATGTGCTGTCAGTTGGATCAAACCCGTTCAATTCCGATTGGTGTACTATAGGAACTGGACCAAATAAATCCCATGGTTCACCCCAATAGAAACTAATTGCCTCTCACGGGCGAAAATTATAACCCACAAATT
Organism: Ichneumoninae sp. B BG-2022a; assembly: GCA_030522725.1. Lineage (NCBI taxonomy): Eukaryota > Metazoa > Arthropoda > Insecta > Hymenoptera > Ichneumonidae > Ichneumoninae sp. B BG-2022a. The sequence goes on from JAPYZD010001766.1 coordinate 10,046, forward strand.
GATTCTCATTATATAATTTCCTTCATATTCCGAAGAATACCGATTAAATAGTTTGACAACGATTTTGTGGTTTCCGATTGACGTGCCTTCTGAATTCCAGTTACAGTTTCAAACCAACAACAGAGGTAGCAGAATATTCTCGTTCGCAGTAAATCATACTCGCACAAATAATTCCGATTGCTACACATTCATATACAATGAATGCAAACACATTAATACTGATTGTTAAGAAGCATAATTCTTCCGATTCGTTCCGACAAGTAAGTCATAGATTTCTATTCAACTTTTCTATGGGAATAACCTATGTGAATTGGAAATGCATTGGACAAAAAAAATGGATCGTTCTCATTACACTTTTCGTATCAAATTTTTTGGTTTCGATCAGATTTTCAAAGCAGGGTATTTAGGCTAAGATCACATATTAACCAACTCCCATGAAATTTGGTCAACATGGTTATTTGGAGAAAGTAAATGAAATTGAAATGAAAAATCATAAACCCCTAACCACTTTCCATCAAAACTTATTTATATTGCGGTATTATTCCATCCGGTTTCGAACGATCAATAACTCGACCCTCTCCAAAAAAGTTGTAATTTCACCACAATTCATAATTATTTACAAGGGATTTTTGTCATTTTTTTTTTGAATTTTTGGACTGTACTTTTTTTGAGATATCGAAAAATTGAACTTTTAAATTAAAACCCCTATATCTTAAAAACTATTAGTGGTACAAAAAAACGTTTAAGACATAAAAGTTGCAGTTTTAAATGAACTTTTGAAAGCAAAATTTTGTAGATTTTTTTGAATGCAATAAACGTCCATTTCTATGAAAAATAAAATAAATTATTTTTTTTCTGGCAATATATCATGTTTGATTTTTCTTAAAAAATTCCAAAATATACTCTTAAATGTGTAGAGTGATCGCATTTTTTTTGGATCGGTAAGACGCCCGTTTGATAGCTATACTCGGTTTAAGATCGATTTTTCATAAAAAGACAGAATATTTCCCTCTGTTATGAAAAATCTATTCGAGAGACAATATTTCTCTTTTTTTATGAAAAATCGATCTTAAACAGAGAATAGCTATCAAATGGGCGTCTCACCCATCCAAACAAAAATATGAGATCATTCTACACATTTGAGAGAATATTCTGGAATTTTTAAAGAAAAATCAAACATGACGTATTGTTTAAAAAAACATATTTTAGTCTATTTTTCATAGAAATTAACGTTTATTGCATTCAAAAAAATCTACAAAATGTTGTTTTCAAATGTTCATTCGAAACTGCAACTTGTATGTCTTAAAAGTTTTTTTGTACGACTAATTGTTTTTAAGACATAGGGGTTTTTACAAAAAAGTTCTATTTTTCGATATCTCAAAAAAATACAATCCAAAAATCTGAAAAAATTACAAAAATCCCTTGAAATGATCATGAATTGTGATTAAATTACAACTTTTTTGGAGACGGTCGAGTTTTTGACCGTTGGAAACCAGATGGAATACCTCATTGCTTCTTAGATTAATAAAACAATATTGATGGTAAAATAAGTGTTGTTAAGTCCTGTTTAAAAAAATTAATTTCCTTGTGATGTTAGTGGTTTGAAACTTCATAAACATAACGTTCAGACGAATTTAAAGCTCTTGTGAAAATTTGTGGAAATACTCGCCGCAAGCGCATTTATATTTAAACAATGACATTAAAATATTTCAAGCTAATCTTTGCCAAAAGATATAAAATACCATCAAAAAACATACATGGTGTACTAAAACTGGAGACATTCATTGTTATCGTGACAATAAAGATCATGAATAAAAATCTCAATGTTCCATGAGTCGCATTATAAAAGTAACTTATCCGGCTGGATTAATCAGTTTCGTTTCGTGAACATAGATATAAGATTGCTCAATAACCGACTTTATAATGCGACTCATGAAACATTGTGACATTTATTCATACTCTCTATTGTCATGATAAGAATGAACTTTTACAAACTGTAAATGAAAAACTTAATGTACTTGGCCCTACGTTGGAAACGGCTTGAGATAGAGAGTTGAAATGTGACACACTAGTACAGTGGTCATATCTCTTCCCTCGGTGCAGTTTTCATGAAGATGAAGCGGTTCCAGTTTTTACGAGACTGACATTAAAAAAAAGGTTGTGGTGTCTATAACTTGTGTAAATTTTAAGCTACTGTCCTAAAACTGCATACAAATATAATACTAGAATCAAAAACGTTTGGTATACAATTTGGCCGATTTCCGTGGCTTCCTTTGAATTTGGTCAAATTTGATGAAATTCTGATTTTTCTGAAAAATTATTAAAAACGGTGGAATTTGAGCAAATGGACTAGCACTGTACACTTCTGTTCATGAGTGCCTGGTCAGTTTTCCTATAACGCCCCTCTGCTACAGTGTCAGTGAAGTGAAATACGTAAGACACGGCTTCAGAACGACGAATTTTGGCGGATCACCGAACATTTTGGCGGATCACCGAACATTTTGGCGAATCACGATGATCATATCTAAGGGCCGGCCGAACAGTTTTGTTCGTAACTGGGCGCGTTGGAAAGCTTGTGTCAGAGTCCTATTATAGAAGTGGCATGAAAATTCCGATCCGATGCTTCGTTCTCGAGACAATTGAGTACACGGTAGCCCCTAATAGACAACTGACGGCACGGGATCTACTCGGTGTTAGCACGGGGATGCACGTCGTGCTGGCACAATACAGTCATGTACCTCCGCATGTGACGATATTGTGACGGCACGGCATTTTTACACCAAAAGCTGCTTGCACAGTTCCAGCTTGCTGCAGGGCTTCACCATCTTGACGTGAAGCTCCACAGTGAGCTGGAACTATACAAGCAGGTTCTGGTATCAAAACGTCGTGCCGTCACAATATAGTCACATGCGGACGCACTTAACTGCACTGTGCTGGCACGGCGTGGCGAATGCATGGCACGTTTCCTATCTGGGAGCGTCTCTTTTAAAAAGATCTTTTTAAGTACTTGGCGTCGAGACGCTACTGCGTCCTCTTGATATCTTCTGCATAATAATAAAGTTCACGTCAATTCGACATTCACACCAATACTTACACATACTCACAGATAGTCACACATATTTACAGATGCTCACAGAGCCAACATAACCGCTAGCATGTATTATATTTATTATGTGGACATGTATACATTCATTCATTATATGAATATGTAGGTGTCCATTCCGATAAATTCCAACAACAAATATACACTAGGACCTCGATTTGTGCGCCCTCGGTTTCCGTAACAGTCCCCATCACGGAGCGAATATCGATCGACGCAGTAAGCTATTTGCCATGCTAAATCAATGATATATGGACCGGTCCATATTCCCCACTTTTACCCTATGGACGGGGCATGCGCAGCCTCGATTTTCGTGCGTGTCAGTGGGAGCCGTTCCCGCCGCTGTGAATGAAGTCGAAGTCCTAGTGTATTTGGTATTCTCATAAAGGTAGCCCATCCATACCGACAGAATCCCCTTAAAAATGATTTGTTATTTCTGCATAGGTCTTATATGAAGTTAGTTTATTCATTCCGATAAATGCCAATTTAAAATATATTTAGTAATCTATACAAAATTACATAGATCGCCCATCGATACCGATATAATCTAATAAAAAAATAATTTGTTGTTCCCAAATAGAGTTCCTACATGAAAATACCCCTTTGATACCAATTGGTTGGTCATAGGAAAATGCCAAACGAACGACGATAAGTTCTATACCTTTTGCTTCCATTTCATTTTGGTCGTAAACTTTATTATTCCTCTGCAGATTCATACCGTTGTATCGAAAAAGAATACTCCAATATAATCTTATAGAATTTAGTTATGTTTTGAATTTGTCGATATAACCTCATGGGAATTTGAAATTATAAAATTATCAATAAAAACTTATTTCACAATGCTATAGGAAAACCTGTGTTTAATTGCTTGGACAAAAAACGTATTCACACTGATTAACTATTTGAAACCGATATTCCTCGATCGAAGTGATTTGTCTTGATAGACAAATCATTTCGATAGGGGAATAGAAAGTAATGATAAAATCATATTGAGTAGTATTGCCAATGAAATCCTTGTTGCTTCCCATTTGTCATGAATATAAGCAAAAACTTGTCTCTAAATGAACACAGTCGATCCGATTTAAGCTTAATCGGTTTCCATAGGTTTCAATTTTTAGGTGGGGATAAATAGGAAAGTTTAAGCAGGGTACATATATTGACAAAGTTTCGTATTAACCGGTCGATGTTTGGAAATGTATTGTTTACACAATATTTGGAAACAATTTCTTACTGAAAATATCGGAAATCTTACTCCTTTACTAAATTAACAATATCGATTAAATTTGGATCTCGTCGGTTTATGTTCGACGATATTTTGTTAAACAATGTTTAGCAAAAATTTCTTATCAGCATTATTGTTCAGGAAATGTATTGTTTACCTAAATAAGAATATTAACCAAGTTTGGCGTCCATCGGGTCATATTCGACGATGTTTTGTTTAAACAATATTTAGCAATAATTATTTAGTAACAATTTTAACTGGCGCTATGCACCGTGCAGATACCCGTTCGTTGTGTATGTTACTGGCCGCCAGTCCCACATTGGGTAGTATATCGGTTGGCAGATGTGCGAAGACGACGACCACTGAATAAAAAAACGTGTTTATAAATATATTTATTTACTGTGTAAGCGAGTATTTTATTTGTCACTGGTTGTAATTTAATGTTGAGTCAAGATGAAAGTTTATATGTTTATGGAAGTGCAAGGGATCGGATTATTCACTGCAAATAGAACGAATTCACTCTTTAGTCTCTTAACTATCACTTCTTTATCGGGCGTACTAGATTACATTGAAATTATAACTAATATCCTCGGACTGTACCGATTGTTTTCATGTTAACATAAAAACTAACCAAACTGTGCGTCGCGAAATCCACTTGGTGCCGACTACCGGTCAGACGCCACGACCTCTCGATTTCAATCACGCGCGCGCTCGTTCTCTCTCCCATGAGATTCCCTCACTCCGAGATCGCCTCGATAACCTTTCACGCATGCGCGTACACGGTCCTATCAGTGCTCGTTATAGTGTTTATCTTATGGCGGTCGAGTAAAACAAGAAGTTTTATTTTAGTGAACACATTTTTTGTCGAGATTTTAATGAAAACGTTCAGAATGTTCCAAAACGTCGAAAAATCACATTTCGAAAAAATGTCTGGATGTGTGCGTTCGTGCATGCGTACGTGTACCAGACCTGCCAAATTTAACAATATTCGCTATTGAATTTGGTAGGAATCGGTCGAGTTTTACGCTCGTTTTTGTGACATTTTCAATTTTCCGAAACAAATCATTTGCACTGTAGCTCGTATAATTTTTTTTCGATATTTGCCTAAAAAATTTAATATAAATGAATGATTTTGCGAAAACTCAGGTTCCTATCATGTTCTGCAGCAAGAAAATATAATCATAAACATCATTTTTTATCGTTCGCCCGAATTCCAATAGACCATGAAAAAGTTATTTTACGCTGTTCTATGCTGACGTACTCTGTGGACAACGCGTGAACTGTCATATATGTCGCGGTTTAGAAGATCTGCCGCGACTTGTTCTCGCACTTCCTCAAAAACTCAACTGCAGCCTGTTGCAAAGCCTGACTTTTTCATAATAATACTCTGGGAGGCATTCATTGTTCCGTTGACGTCTATTTCTTAGATTGTCCCACAATTGCGTTTTATTAATCTGAGGCACAAACGCTTCGATGAAAGCACTTTCATTTATTTATTTATTTATTTAGATTATTTTAACGGGGACAAGCCCCTTGGTACTAAATATAAACGTTTAACAATAATATAATTTTTGAATATATATAATTATAATTTTATACAACAGGTACTAGTTCTCGCGCTGATAGCTTGTTTTCACTTTTGAAGTCATTCCAGCGCATAAATGCGGGGTTTCTCGACAGAAACCGCGACCTTGCAGCGTTCTTTAAATGTATCGTCGCAGTTTCATAAAGGAATTGCTCGGCTCACGAATGTATGAACGCGAGAGGTTCGATTTGTTCCAACCAACGTTTGGTCTCCCCCGGTGTCTCTCGACCTGCGAAATCGCCAATCGATTTCACTATTCCGCGGTGTTATAGAGCCGCTAAGCTCGTTGTTCGTATTCGCTTGTCGTTGCGAATTGTCACTCGTCGGTAAATCGCAAATCTAATCGTTCAACCTCCGAGATGCGTTCATGACATTATCTCTTACCGTTCGTCGTGGAGTCATACCCGGGTAGGGTATATACTGTTCCGGCATTACCGGCCGTGGGACATACTGAACGCGCTGAGTAAAAGGCGGCACAATACTCCTTTGCCCATTCTAAACTGAGGTGGATACACACTTAAATTCGAAGCAAACATCGAATACGTTGTCGATTGATGTTTCGCGCCGCGCAGTTGCACGTCAGGAAATCCAATTGGCGGTGACCACCGCCCAAGGCGCCGACCTCTCGATTTCAATAACGTGTGCGCTCATACTCTCTCCCGTGAGACCACTGACTCCCTCGCTCCCAGATCCTCACGATCTCCTTTCACGCATGCGCGTACGCGTTCCTATCCATTCTCGTTATCGCGTTTATCTTATGACGGTGTGAAATAAGTTTATTTTTCTCTCTTGGATACTATAAAATATGGGATTTAAATAAAAAATGAACCATTTGCCTAAATTGAAAATCTTTCTTACCCCTTAATTGGAGCACCCTGTTTCTTTTTATAATTTTTTTTTTTTGTACTTTCTCAGTCCTGATTCGTGTAAATATCCGTCCAAAACCCACATTTTACAGCGGACACACTAGGCTATTGGAAAAAAAGGTCTATTAAGCTGGCATCCCCACTACATGAAAAAAATGGGCTCTACTCACAATTTACAGGCTATTTATGGGCTTTCGAATGCCACCAAAAATCATTTTTGGGCTCATCCCTGTTTCGAGAAAATCGAAGTTGAAAAGTGGCGGTGCCAGCTTAACATTAAGCCAGCGCCAACTTTTTTCCTATAACACTTAGAAGCATTTTTTGGTCTCAGAATAATGGGCTTTTTATGGGCTCTTCACATATACAACCCCCAACTTCCCGGGATCAACCCCTAAGACGGCAACAACCCTTAAACATTTTTGAAATAAAAAAAAAAAATTTTTCGCTAAATCTGTGTGGAATATTTACGGGCTATTTATAGGCTGCAACCCCCAACTTTCCGGGATCAACCCTTAAGTCGGCAGCAACCCTTAAACATTTTTGAATTAAAAAAAAACTTTTTTCGCCACATCGGTGTGGAATATTTATGGCCAATTTAAGGCTCTATTCCCAGCCTACCCACTACTTACTGGCTTTATTTTAGGTCATCAGAACCATCCCTTGCCGACAAAACCACTCCCGAGACAGGGAAGAAAGGCTGATCTCCGAGTAACGATGGCTCGCAGGCTCGGCTACAGTCTCAACATTCATTCGCATTTATGGGCTCGCCTTTTTAATACCTTACGATTTTTGGGCTACACCCCCATCTCGAAAGGGATAGTTTTTTCGAGATAGAGGTGCAGCCCAACAATCACAAGGTACCGAAAAGGTGAGTCCATAAATGCGAAAGAATGTTGAGACTATAGCCGGGCTTGCGAGTCATCGGTACTCGGAGATCAGCGTTTTGCCCTTCCTCAGGGGTGGTTTTGTCGGCAAGGGATGGTCCTGATGAGTTACAATAAATCCACTAAATAGTGGGTAGGCTGGGAATAGAGCCTATAAATAGCCCATAAATATTCCACACAGATTGGGGAAAAAAATAAAAATTGTAAATGTTTAAAGCTTGCTGCCTTTATAGGGGTTGATCCCGTGAAGTTGGGTGTTGCATATCTAAAGAGCCTATAAACAGCCTATAATTCTGCGATCAATAAAATGCTTCTAAGTGTAATATAAGAAAAGTTGTCGCTGGCTTAATGTTCAGCTGGCAACGACACTTTTCAATTTCGATTTTCTCGAAATATCACGGAGGAGGTAAAAAATAATTTTAGTGGCATTCGACAGCCCATAAAAAGCCTGTAATTCCCATGTAAGTTAATATCTTGAAATAAAAAAGACGCAATAATTCGACAAACCACTCGAAAAAATCGAAATCATCATTTCGATTTAAACCAAAGTTTAAATCATTTAGGAATTATATTATGGGCTCTCGAATCCCACTAACTATAATTTTTTGGGCTCATCCCAGTTTCGAAAAAAATCGAAATTGAGAAGTGAGGTTGCCAGTTTAATATTAAGCCAGCGTCAACTTTTTTCTTATATTACTTATAAGCATTTTTTTGGTCCTAGGATTATGGGCTTTTTATGGGCTCTTTAGATATGCAACTGCCAACTGTACCCGGAATAACCCCTATAAAAGCAGCAACCCTTAAACATTTTTGAAAACTAATTAGTAGTAGTAGTAGTCTTTATTCTGTGTATACCCGTGTGGGTTTTTACATAGCTCCCCCCCTATACACGTTCCCCTCTTATAACTACCGATACATATATATATATATATATATATATATATATATATATATATAATCTCTTACAACTAAGGTTGGTTCGTTATTCGTTATTATAATTTGTACATATCTCCCTTGAATTCCTTCACACATACTTCCATTCCTTATTTTAATCTACGTTTCGCTCTTCCCGTTCCATTACATGTACCGCTCTTTCAAACTGTCTCACGTATTCGCACAGCTCAATGACTAGTTTTCCTTT
>JAPYZD010001767.1:0-22090 GCA_030522725.1 Ichneumoninae sp. B BG-2022a
TCGGAAACGGCTTGGGATAGCGGGTTCAAATTTTGTACACTAGTAGAGTGGTCACGTCTCCTCCTTCGATATAATTTTCATGAAGATTGCGACCCGTTTGGGATTTTACGGGAATTCGAAATTTTTGAAAAAAGTCTGTGGTAGCTCTAACTTTCGCAAATTTTGAGCTATCGTCATAACACTGCACACGAATATAGTATTTTTATCAAAGACCTTTGGTATTGAATTTGGCCGAAATCTACCGAAGGCATCAGATTTTATGGAATTGTGATTTTTTTCAAAAATTACCAAAAACCGTCTAAATTGTGTAAACATGGAGGTATCGAGATTAAATTTGGCATGGGAATGGACTAACACGGTACAATGTTTCGTATTGAATTTGGTAAAAATTGATCCAATCGTTAAAATTTTCTGGGTTTTTGAAAATTTTCTATTTTTCTGAAATGAAACTTTTCAAAAACCCACAATCCCAATTGATCTGAATTTCTGAATCAAACACCACGCAAAGAGTAAAAATGAGTTATAGTATCGTAATCAGCGCTGAGGAATAGAATAAAAATTGCCTTAAAACGACGCAACGTGCAAATTTCAGTTTACGATATCCTATAATAAATTCTGGGGTAAATTTTGACGGTTTTACTTTTATGAAATGTACACATTTTCTATGTTACGAAAAAGGTGAAAAGTAATTTGCACATGATTTTTCTATCCTTTTTGCTGTGAAAAATTTATTTTAATTATAGCTTCCTCTATGAGGAAGCCAAAATGGAACAATGGAATTTATCATAGAAGAAGTTATGTACGAAAAGGTAACACATGAGGAAGTAATTGTGCAAATCACTTTGCACGCTTTTTTTTATTACTTTTATACAGCTAGATTTTCTTTTTCTATAAGTGAACCGATAGTTTTACGAGTAAACAATCGTTCCGGACATATTTTCTCTCACTAACGAGCAATTGCCTAGGCATACTCAATCCGACGCATTCGGGATTGTTCGATTGTGCCGCAAACGTTCCGGGCCGTCCCCAGAAATACGGGGAACATACGGTCGCTGGATCCCACAGTCGTGATCTTCGATCCTCCGGCTTGTTAGTCGCCGCAAGATCGAGTATCTGAGGTAAAAAAATAATAATTGAGTGTGTGTTCTGAAATCCGAATTGGGTAACGAACAACGAGGGTTAATTTTTAAAAAATAAATCACCCTGTCTGCATGAGAGTCGCTGAAAGGTTTACCTCCATACGAATCGGCAGGGGAAACGGCCAGATTAGTTGAGAATCGTGTAATCCGGTCGTCAGGCCGACGCTGAGAAAAATTGTTCCGTCTGGAAAATATTTCGGTGTGAATCTCAGGTACATCGCGTACCCATCGTCACCTACGTGGAACGTCGAACTACGTTCTGAACGACCGGTCTCCCATTGCGCCAATTTTTCATCAATATCCGACACTCGCCAATAGTAAGTGTACACCTTTGATTGGTCTATACATAAAAAAAAGAAAAAAAATTAACGGTCGACCGAATGTTTCTCTAAGAATTTTCGATGTGAATATAAAGAGAATTCCATTATTTGTTAAAACAATGAGTACTGGCCGTGCGCTGTTGATATAACGTGAACGCTATTGTTGTAACGATTCACTTCATCGCGACGCGACAGGGACAGACAGTTCACCCCTCTATTTTCAAATTCACTCTCGTCGACACGCGGGTAATCTTCATTGACAGCAGGTATTCGTTTATTCGAATAATCGTCATTGATCTCCGAAAAATTCCATCCTTTCGTCATCCCACGCACAATTATTTCTTTGATCTCGTCCAATCGTGTATTCATCGAGCTTTCCAATTTGGCGAAACGTTCGTCGATTATTTCTGGAACGAAAATGATAGTTCATCGATTTTTTATTTTCGCAGAATAGCCCCGTCTACTGCGAAGCTTTTTTTATTGTGCGAATGTAATTCTTCTCACTGGCATTGCATGCCCCGGTCAGGACACTCGTGAATGTTGCCTGTGCAGTCGCGACCAATCGTTCAGTCGTTATTTTACACGTGGTACGATGAGTCTCTGTTGTATCATCGCTGGTAATATTAATTGTTGAATTGGCTGAAAAAAATATTATTTAACTCTCACAAGCCAGATTGGATTTTCCGTTTTTCACTGTAGATTAATCGAAATTTTATCATACTCGAATCAAACAAGGGCTGCATAACACTATCACAATTGCAATTCGTGACGATTATAGATAAAGCGTAAATTAAATAACGCGTGCAAACCATGTTGCCTGATGAACGTGTGCCCAGATATTCTTCCGGTACGAAAGATTTTCTCTCGAAAGAAGCTTACCGCGGTTTAACAAAAATAGATTTTATTACGAATCCGCTAACTCACTGGAACTCATGGTGATTATTATTGCCCGAAGATTCATAAATAGAAACGAGGGTTCTCCATTTCTATGTGGGTATATATTCAGCATTAATTTGTTATTTATATCAAATATGATCGTTGTATTCGTGTTTCAATGAAACCCGTAGTTGTTACGAAAATCGCATTGGATCCTAAGCTCGATACAAGATGTTTCACAAATTACAATTTCCAGGTACTTCTGGAACGAAATAAACGGTCCTGTACATGCGCAGTAAAAAGCGCCAGATTCGGCCGCATCGCACGAGCACGCCGTTTGACGCTGTTTGTTTATGAATCGGCAAAACGGGAACACTATTTCCTGAACGTAGAAAATACCATTGTATATAAATTGAATAAAGAAATGGGTGAAAACATTCAGGGAACATTCACATCCGAAAAGATTTCGAAGATTAGATGGAAACACGAGGATTTTACCGAAGCAAAGTCGTTTCTGACTGGCAGTTGGGACAACCCTGTAAGCGTCTAACCTATACTATAAACTTTCGTACGCCGACTGTCGAGTACGTTGGACAATCATTAATTATCTTCCTTCCCTTCGCAAATTTCAGGTAAACAACATCAAATATTGGACATTTCTGACGAACGAGGAGGACGAAACTTATCCGGTGATAACATCGTCGTATAACTTTCTCGGTGACGTTACGGAATTACAGGTATGTCTGACAGAAAAAAAACTGACCGTTTCCGTGACTTATGGGGACTGATATTTTTTTCAGTTCGTAAGTAAAGATTGCTTCGTGGCATCCTCGTCCATTGGATCAGTGAGACTATTGCAAATTCAGGAAAATTCTAAATTCAAAGAACACATGTTATGGGAATGTATTCACAAATTCAAGTAAGTTTTTTTTTTTGTCGTCAGTCTTTATATTCATTATAAACTTAGTTCTTCTTGGTTCATGCCAATATTGTTATCTGAACTATAAAAATGTATATGTAAACGGGTTCGTCTTGTCAAATAAACAAATAAATAAAAATAATCTTGGGTCTGTATTGCCTGGAATATTTCAGAACATTGGACAATGCATCGTGTACCGCACTGGCGACATTCAAACAGGATATAGTAAGTGTCGGCGAAGATGGAGCAATCAATTTGCTTACCGCCAATCAAGGCAAGCCTGTCAGAACTATAGGTAACATATTTTTTTCTTTAATCAGTGACAAGAGAAGATATTGCCGGTATACTAATGTTATTTAATGGTCAGATAACGCTGACAGCTGCTCCCTCTACTGCGTGGACTTTTTGCGGCACAACGAGATACTGACTGGCAATTTGAGAGGACACATGAAGCTCTGGGATTTGAGAAATGATAATGATACCCCTGCTACAACCTTCATGCTGTCCGATCAGTTGAAGGTACAAGTACCCATGTTTTCTAACTGCCCGCTGTGTTGTGGAAAAAGAAAAATGAGATTGAGATTCGCAATGAAGTGATCATTAATCCAATTTCAGACTGAAGCCGCGAGTATCGCGCACCATCCTACTCAGCGTCACATTGTAGTCGCGGGGGGCGGCGACGGTAGTCTGACGGTGTGGGATCTGCGGCAAAACACTTATCCGATGTCGCAACTGAATGCTCATGCCGAGTCGGTGAGCGAGGTACTCTTTCATCCCGATCGACCCGAAAATTTGTTCACGAGCTCGATAAGCGGCGAATTATGGCACTGGAACAGCACGCAAAGCTCCAAACTAAAACTCGGTAATTTTCGTTTGCGTCCCGCGGCAAAAGAAATTTCATTGGCTAAGTATTTTAATCGCGAGTTCATTTAAAATATCTTGTTTTTTGTAGAGTCTACCGATACACACTGGCTCAACACTATTGGAACGAACGGAAAGGTCAACGTCTCGGCGTTATGCGCGCCTATGCATAAGCCCGTTAATAGTATCGATATAGACAGATCAACGTTGTTGTTCGGTTGCGATAACGAAGCCATGTATATCGTTCGAAATATCACTGTTTGATGTGTTTCAGATAATAAGGTTAATAAATATGTAAAATAATTTTTCTACGAAAATTCCCGTTGTTACTTATTCCATTTTGTTGTTTATAAGAGTTATTATTGTTAGTTAGTTATCAACATTACCACCGGTTAATTATTACCAATCGCGGTTTTTTTACTGGTTATTTTACCGTTTAAACTCACCACCCAAGCTTACGATCCGAGCGCTCCGAGCCGTCCAGGCGACTTTGTCACCTTAACCTCCGTATGGCTCGACCGGAACAACAATGGCCCAAGAATTTCGAAGTTGAAACAAATTATTACGCGAAAAGTCAACGGTTATCATCGCAATTGTATCGCCAAACGTGTCAATTATTACTGCTCAAGATTATAGAGAATTTTCAGGAACGGAGGGTCACAGAGATTTGATTAAACCCCTTTTGATTGATATACAAAAGGATCGGCGGTGAACGATCTGTCAACGCCGATAGCGAGGGTATCCCTCGCGATGCTCAAACATTTCTACAATTGACCACTTCATTAATGGTCTTGATTGAGTATCCGATATCCCTATACGAGTCTGATGTCCGACGAAACGATGGATACTTCGCCAAAGCATTTGAGGTATGTGCACTGTGTTATATTTCCCCCACAAGGTGCATAACTTTGCTCGGCCACAAGACGATGACGTCTATCGGATGGAAATTTACATGCAACTGTTACATATTTTATAGCGCCAAGGACCTCCTGAGAAATAGGGGAATATGTTCAAAAGCATGGAACGAATGGGAGGAATCATCTCGCGCGTTACCAAAGATTGGAGCAAAGCAGTTTGAGCCCAATGGATCATGGTTGCAGAACAAGCAAATTGAGAAGGGTCTGGAGAGCCGTAAATTCCTCATCGGAATCGAGAGAGTGGAACGTTCTTCTCACCTGGGAAGTGCCGAATGGCTGCCCGATCAGAAGAAAGCTCGAGTGACTAAAAAGAGCGGACACGAGTGGAACAACTTTGGACTAGAAGTTAACGCCAACCTTTACCTTATCGCCGAAGAAGCCTTGATACTTTTGGAAACTGTAAGATTTAAAAATACTCTAGCATGAGATAAAACGTAACTTATTAAAAGGTACTCTCAGCTCATTTACTCGATTTCAGGAGTGCCTGGAACTCTTGTGGGAAGGAGTTCCATTGTCGATCGAACAAGCTTATGCAGTTCTCATAGACTCCGAGGGCTCTGACTGCTCTCTGGACGAATATAGAGTGTACAGTCAGCTGACGCGATTGGGTTATCGTCTGCAACGTTTTTGCTATGAAAAATCGCAACTAGAAAGAGTCGCGAGGCCAGACGAGTCCGTACGGAAAAAGGTAATAGTCGATCCTGAAAATGGACTCTGGATGGCTGGAAATAACGCGGAATTGGCTCAAACATTGGAAGTTCAGCCAAATCTCGGCGTCGACAATGATGTTAAAGAGATCGTCGAGGATATGGTCACCAGTATAAACGGCGTTGAAACTATCAAGGCCACGGACAATGCATCGAATCGAGCGACGAAAACAGATTACTCCAAAGATGAAGGAGCACTGGAACGCAAAGGAAAAAATACTAAAGTCGAAATAATTTCCGAGCAAACTATTTTAGCTCCCATCAAGATTGTCAAGGACGCAGATATGCCAGTATCCAAATGGCCGGGTGCGAGAATCCAGAGAAATGTTAAACTTTTGCCAAAGAGGAACGACAAAGTTTCGATGACAAGCGCAAACAAGGAAACATCGCCCGTCGATGTCACACAATCCAAGTACGAAGTATCCGAGCGTACACCAGACAAACGGATGCGTAGTCAATCAAGTACAGATTCGCCAGAAACAAAAAAATCGAAGCACGAGGTAAGATTGACAAAAAAAAAAAAAAAAACGCTACGAGCAATTATCAATAATAAACCTTTTCAATAATAAACAATGTTTTCTCTGTACTCTCAGGTGATCGAACTCTCTGACGACGAGATCGAAGAGATTCCGAGACCGATGTCAAGAATGGAGATGCTCAACTGCCTACCGAATATCGCGTGTCAAATTTTCATAACGGAAAATATTTCCCGAAGATACATACCACGCGGTGTTAGACCACAGAGATCGTATCGTTACGACAGCAGAAGACTGAGAAACATTCACGAGGCCGACAAGACATTGAGAAAAAAATCCGAAGCTCCGAGAGACGGGACGATAAATGGTTCGCAAATTAATATATGCGAAAACAATTTTGCGAGTCATGGAAATACGTTAGTCGCGCATCAACAGTATCAGAGATTCAACCGTCCGCCAAGGCACAATCAACCGACCAATTACTATCCGCGGAATTTTAACAGGCCGTACTTTCCAAATCCAAATCAGTTTTCGTCAAATTCATTGATGGTCAATTTGTCGACGGGTATTTGTATGCAACAAATGGCCGTCGGAGCGGGAGGTTGGCCAAATCCGCAGAGCATGATGACTGCTACTCGGTGGGCGTCATTCCAAATGAATATGTTCAGGAACGCGATGCTAATGGGATTCGCAAAGAGGAGTATCTCCATGCAAAACGCCTGCAATTTGAATTATCATCAGAACATGTCGTTTCCGATGTTACAACAGAACAATAGGCCGCACAGATATCTAGAGAAATCTTGGCGAGGTTCGTATTCGCCGCGATCTCGAGGATCGATGCAACATGGACCATCTACGTCGAGGCAAACTCCTTCAACTTCGTATTCGGCCGATAGATCGACGCAACAGCAGACGAAGGACGACGTTTATCAATCGGCATTTACCAAGTTACCTGGCACTTCGTCCTGGCTGGAATTGAAACAAAAGTGGCGCGACGCAAAAACGATAACGATTGAGGACGAAGAGTGCGCAAATTTTGACGGCGATGACAGCAACGAAATACAAGTGTTGGATCAGACGCTGCAGCCGTTGAACGGCCCAAAGAGCGCGCGAAGCATTCCCGAGATCTATGAGAGATTAAGAATAATAAAATCCGCACCCGATAGAACCGTGAGGCGGAAAAAGAGTGACTTCAAGATCTCGTACAATGTTTACTCGAGTACACAGCATTATCGAAAAGCAAATCCTGGATTACCAATGTGTCATCTAGTAGTTACAAGGTCGGTATCTTGATGCAAATATTATATAACAATTTTTTTACAAATAGATAATAAACTTACGTTTCTCATTTCAGTCGAAAGGAAAGTGATTTTCTACAGCCCGTAGAATTGAATCGCCTGCAGCAAGATGGAAAGGGAGCCCCTATAATGTTAGCTCATGTCTCACATTCATCGATCGCTTACATTCAACCGGGACTAATTTCTCTCCCGAATTTAATTTAAAGCACGGAATAGATCTAATTATCAGTAACAGCATTGATATATTACTTAATAAAGATAAGAATCAACTTTTCAAACTGACATTTTAATGGCTTCTTTCGAACTTCCGGTTCCGTGGATCGTGTCGAATTCTCTTCACACCCTGCCTTATCGATGTCGACCCGCGCGCCTCCTATGCGCGAGAATGTTGAGCTCCTCTCCCAAAAGTCGATACGAGTGCGGCGTTCCACGACGGTGCAGTGGCATTGCCATATTGTAATATCCGCGTCGTCCGGGTTCGTCGCTTCGACCGACGTGGACCGCGGTCTAGTTGGCCCTTTAAATCGTCCAAAGCTTTCGTCGACGTATTCCCCTCCCGCACTGTGTCGAATGTTTATTCACGCAATAGTCGTGAATTTCCGCGAGATTATGGGTACCCAAAATTCGTAAAAACATGCGACGAGTACTGTATATATAGAAGAAAAAATAAAAAATTGAAATCATGTTCTTCCCGATCGGCTGGCCTCGGGTCCTCAACCCTACGGACCCCGAGGAGATTAGCGCAATTGTATGTAACAGGGATAAGATCCTATTCGCCGTTCTGACACCCGATACTCTGTCTATTTGGTACTGCAAGGTAAGAGCTCTCTAATTTATTCAAAACTTTTACTCCGATTTGCATAAAAATGGGTCAAGGACAGTAGTACGTTAGAATTTCGAGCACGATGATTTCTATGGATTCACTCATTCGACAATACAATATCCTGTTTCAGCCCTGCGTTCCCATAGTATTTGAAAGGCGTAGCGTGGACTCACTGAAAAAACATGGCAACAATAGTCTCGTACAATGGAGACCGGACTCTAGCATGCTGGTGGTTGCGGTAAGCAAAATATTTATTTATGTCTTTATTTTTGCAGCGATAATACTTTTTCGGAAAGTCCACGGCTTAAAAAAGAACTTGCTCTATATCAGTAAAAAAAAAAAATTAGATCTCTCAACACGGGGTGTTTTTTGTTTTCAGACAGCGGACAGCTATCTTCTGTTCTATCGTCTCTCTGATAGTGGTGCTGAAGGGCGTGGCCTCTACGAGCACAAGGATTCCCCTGTGACGAGTCTACGCAGAGACAGTGCAGAGCTTTTCATCAAAGAAGTCATTCCATCTTTAGTTCTTAGTCCTGTTAGTACGGAATATTCCTTCCTCTTCTTCGATCACATTGTCAAAGTATTTATTGCCGTATGTTTTCAGTTAATGACGGCATGGATAGACGGTGGCATAACTTCCCTCGTGTGTATTCGCGACGAACTGATGGTCGCTACGAAAACGAGCCATATAGTCCGCCACAAGTGGGAAGGAACGCCGAATCGGGACTACTCGTTGGATCTCCGAAGAATACCGTTCAGCGTCGACCAGCAAATATCCACGGTCGCGGTGCCTATTACGGAAAACAACGTATACGTTACGGATATCGAATACTCACCGTTGGTTGGAGGATTCGCTGTTGTTCTCAGCAACGGCAAGGCGGCCTTTCTCACGGCGCAGTCCTTGAAATTTGATCCTAATGTACGTTGAAAATGAATTCTTTCCACAGTGGAGTGTCTAACAATGATTTGCACATTCTTTTTAGCAAGTACAGGGAATTTGGGCGAGGGACTTGGAGGACGGGACTTGTGCCGCGGTTAATCACAAGTACCGACTGATCGCTTTCGGAAGAGACAAGTGAGTTGCCAAATTCTAAACGATTATTGACGATTTTTCTCTCCGGCTCGATCGAATTTACAGCTCCGAGGGCGTCGTGTATTACGTAGACGAAACAACCGGGGGCCTGGAGGTTTCCCACAGCTTGAGCTTGTCGTCCAAAGATTATCCGGGCAAGCCCGGTCGCGTAAGATGCCTCAGATGGACACCGGACAGTTGCGCGATCGCTCTTGCCTGGGAGAGCGGTGGCCTCGCAATTTGGAGCACCTTCGGAGCTCTGCTACTCTGTACCCTCAAGTGGGATTATGGCTTACGCGTCGATCTCACTCGCGACAATCCTCTGCACATTCACACTATGGTACGTGAAATTTACAAAAGATAGAAACGTAGTTTACCAAGCTTGTATCATCGGTTGCCTGCTTTTGGTTTGTATTCTTACGTGCTATCGATCTATCTATCTGTCTGCTCTGATGTTGCTATGTTTTAGTTTATTTGGCGGCTTTGTAATTATTTTTCGCAATTTTTATTTTTTGTTTTATATTCTTTTCGGATTATGTTATTCTATTATTGTATTCTATATTCTTATTATTTATATACTTTTGGATTTCATTATTATCTCATTAGTTTTGTTGTAATATTTTTTATTACTATTTTCGCATTACCTTGTCATTGTTTTTTGGTTGGTGGGACGGTGTTCTTAGGGGGCTTAGGCCCTAGAACACGAAATAAACAAATCTATCTATCTATCTATGATCCACGCAGGAATGGTCAGCGGAAGGTTACCAGCTCTGGATGCTGCGTGAATCTCCGGGACTGCCGTTCACCGAGGAAGAGAACGGCAACGAGAAAATCAATAATCGACGCTCCTTGATCCAGCTTGACTTTGTCAAGAGTCCTCTCACCGTAAATCCTTGCATGGTGAGTGGAGACATCGTGAGCGAACGTCAAATTGTCGGTACCATTTTTAGTTCGAAAATGCATTGCTCGATTCAGGGTCATCACGGACATCTTTATCTCCAAGGAGAGGATCGTCTCTACTTGAATCTCGGTGGAGGGGTATCCGCTGATGCGCCGGGTTTTCATTTGACCAATGAAATTCCCACGGACAACTTGTCGCAAACTCTGGCCGGTTGCAAGCAGTGGCTCGTTGTACCGATCCCGAGTGCTTACAGTGGTTCAAATTGGCCCATACGAGTGAGTATATCCTCAATTAATTATAGTTATCAATTGTAAAAAGCTATGAATCCACCGAGACGTAGCGCATCGTTCTCCTTGACGATCCTTTCAACCGTATATATAGTATACTGCAATAGATAACGAAGGATTAAGCATAGCGGTGGCGGGTCGCACGGGACTCGCGCATTACTCCTTGTCGTCGAGGAAGTGGAAACTTTTCGGCAACGAGACGCAGGAACGCGACTTTATCGTTACCGGTGGTCTACTCTGGCATCGAGGATTCATGATTGCCAGCAGTTACTCGCTGCTCGAGGACAAGGACGAGATCCGGATTTATCCGCGTGACACAAGGCTCGACAATAGCTACGTTAAGAGCGTGAGAATGCCATCTCAGGTTTTGTTACTCAATACTCTGAAGGAACGTCTGCTGACATTCTGCGCCAACGCTCAAGTGAGCATTTACGATATGACCGTCGAGGGTGAAGAAGGTTCCGGAAGTATCGAACTAACTAGAACGCAAACTGTCGATATAAGCGGTCTGTGTGTTCATCCGGCTTGTGTTGTAAGCGCAACATTAACGACGATTCGCGCCGAAACAGCTGGTAGTCATCCGCATCCTGAAAGTTTACTCCTCAATGTGTCGGGTAGACTGTTGATGGTACAACGCGAGCACTGCACTGACAATCCAGAAGTGGTGGGTATTTAATTCTTTGATTATCCACCCAAATTTGCCGTAAACTCATACCTCCTTAATTTCTAGCTCTTCTCGTGCAGCGCTCCGACCGTTCTCGCATCGTACGTGGAGAATGTTTGGGTGCCCTGGAGATCGAGAAGGGACAAACCACACTTGACCGAGGCTCTGTGGTTGTTTTGCGGGGCCCATGGGATGCGTGTCTGGCTTCCTCTGTTCCCCAGAAATCATCAGGACAACGCGCATACTTTCATGAGCAAGAGAATAATGCTACCGTTTCATCTGCGTATCTATCCTTTGGCAATACTTTTCGAAGATGCGATTTTACTAGGGGCCGAAAACGACACCGTCCTATATACATCCGATACGAATTCACCCTTCTCGCTGCCCTTCAGTCTACTAGAACTAACGGTACGACAAACTTCTAGCTTTCGTCAGAGTCACAATACAAAAATAGTGTAATTCAATTGCAGAGCCAAGTGTATTTGCATCAAATACTCCGTCAACTTATTCATCGGAATCTTGGTTACCACGCCTGGGAAATAGCGAGATCTTGCTCGGCGCTCCCGTACTTTCCACATTCCTTGGAGCTTTTGCTTCACGAGGTTCTCGAAGAAGAAGCGACGAGCAAGGAGCCAATTCCAGACGCCCAATTGCCGTCCGTCGTTGAATTTATTCGCGAGTTTCCAGGGGTTTGGGCTCGAGCGGTCGTTCAGTGTGCTAGAAAAACTGAAATTGCTCTGTGGCCGTATTTATTCTCCGTCGCTGGTTCACCGAAAAAACTACTGCAGGATTGCCTCCAACGCCAGCAGCTCGATACCGCTGCTAGTTACCTCATTATTCTTCAGAATCTGGAACCTTCGGCGGTTAGTCGACAACACGCTACGCTGTTACTCGATGCCGCGTTGGAGCAAGGACGATGGGAACTTTCAAGGGATCTCGTTCGCTTTCTAAGAGCAATAGGTCAGCATTTTCCGCATTAAAAAAATATTTGTTTATCTAATGACTTTTCCACCTATCTGTTTGTTTGTTTATTCTTTCTGTAAGATCCGAACGACGTAGAGTCTCCGAGAACTTCCTGGGGAGGAACTGCGAAATTGGCTGGCCCGCCCGCAACACCTCCGGTTTCGCCTCACGAGGACGATCTTTCCCTCGTTCTCGGCACGATGCAAGTATCCCGAAGTCGAAGCTACAGTACGACGGCAACGCCAAAAGTACCATTCGACAATGCGAATAAGGACGTGGCACCGTCATCAATGCTCGAGAAAACAAGAAACGCAGTGATGCGCCGAAAAAAGTCCGTACCAAACGTAAAGATCGAAAAGAGCGATAATAAGTAAGTCTACACGTACATATTTACACATAGCACGACGTATCGTGTACAAATGTGTTTGACTCATCGATAATTTTCAATGTTTTCGTAGGGAGGGTTCGGCCGAGGAATTCTTCATCGACGTTATTCTTCAAAGACACGCCCGTCGATTGCTCTCGGCGAGACGACTCGCAGATCTCGGTAGATTCGCGGCTCGGCTCGATTTTCATTTAGTCACATGGTTGGCAAGAGAACGGGAGAGAGCTGCGAGAATCGAAGATTACGTCGTCGCTCTGAAAGCCGTCCACGAGGATTTTTGTTATCCTTATCCGACTCTCTCGCTCTCGGCTCTACAAAAAATCAGGCGCGCCAGTCACGCGTCTTTGAGATCGACGCGATCCATCAGTCTGGAGAGTCCAGAAGGTGATGTGCCAAATGCCGCGGCTATTCTGAGTCCGAATTTCTCTCTCGACTTGCCGCCCGATAGCGGGTACACGAGTTTACCCAGTAGCAGACCACCCTACGTGAGTCTCGTGTCTCCGGTTGCTAGCCTGGAAACGCAATTTCCAGCGGCGGAAGCCAAGCTGACGCCGCGGATGCTTCAAGGTATGTTAGTCGAACGTCCAAATTCATGATGTTTATGCTTTCTTATTGTTCATTGCATGACGATCAACTCGACAGATGCGAACAGCGTAATGAGCGATACTAGTACAACCTGGCGAGACGATGTAGAGTCCATTGTCGGAACGGCAGTGGGAACTGTATGCTGGGTGTCACCGGAACCCATAGAACCCACGGAAGTTCATTCGGCGTCGAACTGTGGTCCTGTAAGTCGCGCGGAAGTTCAGCTCAGATATCTTCTTCAGTTGTTCCTGGAAGCTGGCTGTCTCGGATGGGCGGCGATCCTGGCTACTGTATTGCGCGATGCATCGGCAATGGCGAGAACTGTCAGGGCAGCACACGCGCCCATGCAGACTCTCGAGTCCATACTAAATCTGAGAGATGGCTTACTCGCTCTCACTAAATGGTCACATACCGAGTGGTGAGTTTACAGTTTTTCTCGACAGAGTTATAGATTAAACGCGTCGCGATCAAAGGACAATGCTTGATGATATTCGCCCCCAGTCTCGGTTACAGACTGTTCGTGTCGGGTATTCAGGGACAAACGACGCTGCTGACACGTCTCGTTCTGACTAAGCAACAACAACAACAGCATCGGGATCAACAGGAGCAGGAACAGATTCCAGAAAGTCCGTCACCCAGTCCAGCTCCGTCCTTCGGTAGCAATCAACGAGTTAACAGCTCGAGATCCAGACGTTCCTCGGTGAGCCACGCGTCCACAACTGCGACTGTCGAAGAGGAAAATTCTCACGACGTATTTCCGACCAGGGAAGAGCCGACCTTCCGCGGAAGCTACGGCAATCTCAGTAATCCTGAGAAAAACTCGCCACGGGACGGTTGCGTAATATCATAAGCAATCCGATACGGTAACGAACTTGGTTTCGTCCACCAGATTCGGAATAAGAACGCAATTGCTCAAAGTCTCTCGCCGATCACATTGCATACGGCGAGATCAATATCTAACGTATATGAGAGTTTATCTCTGGCAAATAACGCGTAACTAACCATTACTTTGTATAACAGCAATAATAACGGTAGCGCGTACAATGATCGATAATGAAGCGATTAACGCGCTCCACGGACTGATTTCAGATTCCATATTTTTCCTGTAAAAGCTGAGTCCGTCTCGAGACACTGTCAATCTGTACAGCAAAGGAATTTTATACCGATCGCACCGTTGATCGAAATAACACAGGGTTCGATGGTTCCACAAACGAGCCAGTCTCAATTAGTAAAATTATTTCATTGCCCCCGTATATTATTATACTAGTGATATTAAACACTGCTGCTACTCAAGCTCCAAAAGACTAACATGTTGTTCACAATAGTCCGTCAAATTTGACGACTTGTGACCCCTATTTATTGTATACATTGTTTGTTATATAGATTAACTAATTATGAAACAATATATTGGATAATATTTTATCAGAACTGTACTTCTAGCGATGAATTTCCATCGAGTCCCAGGTATTTCAGCGATGCGGTAAGAACGATTGGGCGTTGTAAATATTGTATAGCAAAACTCGCAGAATCGATAACGAAAATATATATATATATATTTATCGGAGTTTTTGTATTTTTTTTCTATCAAACAATTCAATTTATCTCTCGATGACGATATGAGGTTTCAGCATAAGGCTAGTTGAGAATTTTATTTAGAAATTATAAGTAGTATCTTGCGTGCTCATTTGGTTGTGCGTTGGCTTCCTCCGACCTCAGATCTATTACCTTGTGTTATCGAGCTCGATTCGAGTGTGGCACTGTTCGGCGATTAAAGCCTTTCCTTAAATTGATACAAATCGATAAACCTTGAGAACGGTATCGTTCGTATTGTCAATACCACGGAGTACGTCCTACGATGAGGAACACTTCTCAGTTGGAATGGATGCTCTGATATCGTGCATGCATTCGGTACGAGATTATTGACCATAGTTCGGATTATACGGAGCTTGCTTGCTGTACGCTTCGACTGTATACTGAGGAGGCTGGCCATGATTAAGTACTGCTGCGTCAACAAACGAAAAATAATGGATCAACAAATAGAAAATAAAAACTTTTGTTAATATCACAAATTGTGATACATAAACAAAAAATTACCCTGACTTGCTGGATAAGCGTACGCGCTGTGGCTAAGTTGGTTAGGTGGTATCTGCATATTTCCGGGTGTCTGGATTACCTGTATAACGCTCGGTCCCTGCACTTCTGCAACAAGGCGATTATTACAACCGACTATTCATCAGAATCGCGTTTGACTAATAATTTTAGCCGTGTATTCTCCTATTGAGACAACGATCGTGTGTGGATATGACAGAGGAGTTCTTGTCATGTAAGGATCGAAGAGTCAATTAGAAACAGCAATACTTTAATATATTATTAATTTTTATTGCGTACTATTCCAGTTTCGCGTGTAGCATTTATTAAGTGTAGTATAAAAAGACAAAAAAAAAATGAAAAAATTAAAAGTAAGGATCAATGTTACAATATTCGAATTAGAAAAAATAGTTTCTGCATATGACCAATTGCGTATCCAGCGCGGAATATACAGTTCTCTCGCTTGGCGGAAGAACTGAAAGTTTGTTGGAGGGCCTACCTTTAACACCTCATCATTAATGGAATGTTGCTTACATAAATATATGTAGTAATACAAAGGACTATTGTTCCTTCAACGTTTGCTTACTAAAAACGCCCTACTAGCTGAAGGCTCGTATCGATGAAATTGTCGGCTTTTGTAGCCATAAAACATTTTTTTGAACATTGCTTAAAAAAATATTGAGTCTGCACAGCTTATAAAGTAATAGTTATGGAATGTCGACGATACCGGGAGTTAACCGGTCTTAGGTCAATACGACTCTTAAAATGTCGTTTAAGTATAGTATAGCGATAATGAAGTTTTTTTTTTCCTGACATCAAGCGTTTTTTAAGCCAATTTGACGAATGGGATGAAATATATTCAAGCCACTGCGGATCCTGGAAAAAATTATTAGACTGTGAAACATGCAACATTATGTATCCAGCTTTATACTGACAAAGTTGCAATATTAATGTCAGGCAATTCAATCTCACAGTGCCAATTAATGTCAAAGAAACAATGTGAGGAATGGGGACAACTTTTTGTAAGTAACAAGATACATTAAAGTGGAAACTCACTTCCATAGACGGTTCCTCGGTGACGCCTTCTGTACCATGGACAGCAGCTACAGCATAGGCATGAGATGCAGCAAATGATAAACATCACCACGACCACTACAGCTATAACTGCAGGAACAATGATTCCAAGTCTGAAACAAAAATACAACACAATTATTATAGGCATTGTATGACGCAATGTTTGGTAAATGCATGAATAAACAGTGTGAGCTACCCTGTTTTAATAGCAAAGTCCTCTGCGTCGCAGCAGTAGAATGTTTGTTTATCAAAGTCCGGACAGCAATATTCCAAGTTGGGATGCAAGAGATTCGGGCATCTGTTTGCATATTCTTGAATAACGTTCGAGCTCTGCCCGAAGCTACAGTCCATTCCTGAAAACATTAAATTTATTAGTTTGTACATCGCCAAATGGTCGTGAAGCTAGCACGGGCGTGTTGGACGCCCATGGGATGAATTTGACTATTTAACTCAATTCTACGATATTTCTGTCAATAATTACAGCAACGACAATAGATATAAGGTCCATAGCCAACGATTTAAGCCGGAAGTTAGACTTCCTCTTATCATTGTCGAGCCGGACACGAAGCCGATAACCATTCTACATATATCGTCGGCTGAATCACGAGTGGTCTTCTCCGAGAATCTCACGAACAAAGGTTCTGTGTATAGGTTCCATTGACAACCTCTTTATCCTCCCGGCGATTACCTCTTACTTTATTTCAATTGATAAATATAACTCACCGTTTACGGAACTAACGACGGAGTAAGTGAACAGCAAGAAAAAAGTTGAACGAAGCATTTTGGAAGATTTATTTTTCAATTACAATGAAATGGAAGCTGCGGATTAGTTATGGCGCGAGCTACGGAGTCTGTAACTACGATCAACCGTCACCAATGAAGACTGAATTCGCTCTGATGAAACGACCTGTGGCGGAGAAGAATGCCACCACCCATATATGTGAATCACGACAATGCGCCAAGCGTTGAAATTGCGTACCACAAGGAGAACCTCTCGCGCGCGCGCAGTCGTCTCGTTGCGCAAAGCCATCGCGCACACGTGCTGCTTTTTTACCCAATCCCGTTAATTTCCGCGTTCGAGATATCCAGTTCCACAACAGGCAACAACAGGAATTAGAAATGTCCGCTTAACATTGAATTAGAGAATAAACAACGTATTTGTTAACATTATGGAAGTCACACGCACGAGTAAGTTATTTATCTGCATCGTTCAATAATTGTAGGTACGTTTTGTTTATTGTATACACGGTGACGCGTATTCCGTTGGTGCTTTGTCCCAATTCGACGTGTCGAAACCGGAACGTGTGCCGATGCACTGTGTACATTCTCTAGAGTACACCTTGCTCTCTTTCAATTTTTTATTTGTAATTGAGAACGAGCCAGTAGGTTAACACTGCCTTTTCGGTCCATCTCCTTGATCTTTTCAACGCTGAGATGTACCTTGACGAAGCATTAAAATCCGACTTTTAACTGTACTGTTTTTGTGTCCGCGATCATGCTTTATCTTAGACTTTAGCAACAACTTTTGTATACTTGACTCTTGACTGAAATCTTTGCTCTTCAGACTTCCAGGAGGTTCTGGGCGAACTGGACGCTGTTCTGAAAGATGCAACCTTTCTTGCGATAGACGGAGAATTCACTGGACTGAATTCAGGACCAGAAGCAAAGCCTTTCGATACTCCCGCCCAGTACTATACAAAGCTGCGCTCTGGATCTATGGAGTTTTTGATGGTTCAGTTTGGACTCTCAGTTTTTACTCATAACGCACAAACCGATAAGTGAGTGACTCTTAGGCTAGTATACAGGGAGAATGTTTACGAGCAGGAGGAAATAATGTTTTTTTTTTTTCTTTCAGATACAGCCAACGTTCGTACAATTTCTATGTTTTTCCAAGACCCTTTAACAGGGCTGCTCCAGATTGTCGTTTTATGTGTCAGGCTTCGAGTATAGCCTTTCTGTCCGATCAGGGCTTCGATTTCAACAAACTGTTTAACTGTGGAATTCCATATCTTACCACCATTGAAGAGGAGAGACTGAGCAAGAAGCTAGAAGAGAGGCAGAGAATGAGGGAGGAGGGCCTGGAGCTTATTCCCATTTCTGACGAAGACAAGCCACAAATAGAAGAGATCTGGTAATATACACTTCATTAAAGTTGCAATATATTATTATTATTATTTTTTTGATTAATGTTCCGTTCCAGGTATACCCCTTAGGGGTTTTTACCTTAGCTCCCCCCCTAGCCTAACCATGTACCTATTGTAACACTTTCCTACACGCACTTCGCTAACCTACTCTAATTCCATGCATCCGCAGCCGACTTACTTTCCCCTAACTACGGCATTCGCCGAGGACACAGGGAAACTGCGGAAAACCCATGTCGGTACAGCTCGCGATATTCTACTGATCCTCCGGTATTTCTGCACTTGAGTAAAGTGCAGAAACACCTAAGTTTCAGAAGAAAGCGCCTCCCGCTCACCGGTCGATGCGCACCGCGCATCCACCGCTGTCGGTAAAGTTGTAATATAATAAAATTTGGTAATATAGGATCCATTAAAGTAATTATTAAAGCTTCTCCACCTCTCTTCGTCTTTGATTATCTAGCACAAGGATAGAAGAATTTCTGACTTCGGATGCGGACGAACTAGCGATCGATAGATGCAATGCATTCATCAGACGTCTTATTCATCAGGAGGCGAGAATGAGATGGCCGAACAAGCTTCGATTAGAGGCTAAAGCTGAGGGAGGCTCGCAAATGATGATCGTTTATAAAAAGGGCACGAAGGAAGAAGAAATGCAGAGGGAGGCTGAGAGGCGAGAGAAGGAGAAACAAGAAGCGAAAAATGCCGTCGGTCTCACAGCGTTGTTGAGGAAGATCGCAGATTCGGTAAATTCGATAATAAATTTTTACTTTCCGCTGGTCGTTTTCCTAATAACTGGTATGTAAATTTTACCAATCGATTGGTACGTTTGCAGGGGAAGATAATTGTCGGCCACAATATGTTGCTGGATATATGTCACATGATTCATCAATTCTTTGGCCCGTTACCGGAGAGTTATCGGGAGTTTAAGTCGCTAATTCACGGTCTGTTTCCAAGGTAATCGAAACGATCGTACTCCGTTAACTCTGAGAGAGGAATTCGATACCGGTCCTGGAATAATAACGTTTTACGTTGCCTTCAGATTGTTGGATACAAAATTAATTTGCAAGTCTCCCCAATTGGAAGAAAAAGTACCGACACCAATACTCAACGTGATTTTGGAGACTATAGGCAAAAAGCCGTTCTCCATACCAGATATCGAGCCGGTCGAGGGTCGAAGTTACTCGTTATCCGGAGACAATTTTCACGAGGCTGGCTACGACGCTTACGTTACGGGATTGTGCTTTATCGCGCTCTCCAATTACCTCGGTGTGTGTTCAATTCTTTGATATAGCTTTTAAGGCTGATACCATGTCTCTGCGCCTAGCATTCAATTGCGATTTTCGTAGGGTCTTTGGAACATCCCGAGAGTACGACGGTCCTCCCGGACTCGCCGCTTCTCAACCAGTTTCTGAATAAGTGAGTCTTATTCGAAGATTATCCATCGGCGTTCAATTATCGCTGTCGTTACAATGCTTCAATGTTTCAGATTGTTAATAATCAGATTGAAGGACTTTCCATATATAAATCTCATGGGAACCGATCGTGAGTAGTGTAGCATTATTATAAATTACAATTCGCGTGAATTCTCAATATTTGACAACGCTCCGCGATTTGATTTACAGCAAAGCCTAGCAGAGACCATGTATTTCACATCACCTTTCCGAAGGAATGGAAGTTGGGTGACATCTCCCAACTCTTCAGCCCATTCGGTAAAATCCGCGTGACTGTGTCGCTGAAAAAGAAATCGCCTTTCCCAAATTTATAAAAAATGTAAACTGTAATTTTAGGCGGTGTTCATGTGTCGTGGCTGACGGAAACGACCGCTTACGTCGCGTTGTATCGTCGGGAACAATCGTCCTCGCTTTTGAAGAATCTGGCGAAGAATAAATGTGCGCGAAGCTGTAAAATTCAAACATACGCCGAGCATCAGAAGTCGTTGAACGAAGAGCACGGGGACAAAATCGATCGAAAAAGGAAATCTCCGAACGAGTGAGTACTCTCCTCTGGCCTTTAGCTTTCCGGAAAGGATCTATTTCCGTAACCTTCCTCGAGGTTGTACAGCTCGTCCTGTTGTTGCGCTGAAACAAGCGCGGTTATGGTTGGGTCGCGGATGCCTCTTTCACTGTATTTCCTCCAGCGTTCCGCTTCATTCAATCCTCGGACTGTCTCCCCCCTACTTTCTCAGCGCGTTCTCGTGCGTATCCTTGGCTTCGGTCGATTTCCTGTACACGAGACTATTTGCATATCCTCGTAGACTTTGCTCCGAGGTTAATGCTCGGGAAAAAGTCTCGTTACACGTGTTTTTAATGCGAGAAAAGGCGAGTTGCATCGGCGTCACACGCCGGTCCCCGCGAGACTCGTTCTTCCTAACTCATTCCTCTCCGCCTGGACTTGCCTTATTTTTTCACATCTCCGTCGCGCATTTATTTTCTTCGACCGTACGCTATTTACTGGTAATCGTAAAGTCCGCTGAACGCGCCGATCGGCGTGGGCAGCGCTCTACCACGATGTTAGATTAGAATGCGCGGAGAGACCTCGCGCGGAGTTGAATTTCGTGGCGCGAATTTACGGTCAGTCAGCAGGTACGTAAGTTGTGAGCGAGTTTTCTATGAATAATTTAGATGAGGAACGCCAAGCGAGTCTCTATACAGAGGTGTTGGTTTGTCTGAAACTATCATTGAGAGTCGAAAGGAGGGGGGGGGGGGGGGGGGTCGGGAGGGGGGGGGGGTTCTGTTGCTGGGGGCGGGGGGGCCCGGGGGGGTGAGAGGGGGGGGGGGGGGGGGGGGGGGGGTGGGGGGGGGGGCGGGTCAGGACGGGATGGGAGTTCTGTTGCTAGAGTCAGTGAGGCCCGCGGAGGTTATAGGCGTGCCCAATTATCGCGCTCATTACGGTACAAACGAGCCGCGTTTGACCACGTGCGAATAAAACCAACAGCACGGCGGGTATTAGGGACCGCGGTGAGGAATGGACAGGAGTCTCTTGATTAGAATAATGCAACATGCCTCGGATAACGTGGCGTGGTGGCGAAGCCCTTCGGGTCTGGAATGCAAATTCAAAGCCGCGCACCGTGCTCTCTCTTTCGCCTATGATTCGCACGTGATTGGACGCGCGTTTGGCCATTATACGTACTTGACCGAGTGCACGGAAAACTCTGTCTCGTACTCGCTTCCTCATTCTCATTCGAGCGGAGCGGAAGCACAACATCAAACGAATAACCGCGCGCTTGCAATTATCTAGCGCCAGATAAGCAGCCATTATCATGCGGATACTTCCCTATCGCAACGATCCTGCCCTAACGGAACTGAGGTGACCTTCGGCAGACTTCAATAGACTAATGCACAATGTTCAAAATTGTAACTTGCTATAGACTCGTAGATAAACTTTATTTTTGCGTCGTTTTTCTGTAACCCTTGCAACCATCGTTTTATAGTCTATTTATTTGATTTTTAGTTGCATGGGGATTGCTCGAGTCCATCAAAACAGAGTTGCTTGAGAAGGTTGGAGCGAGTGGTGTTCATTCCGCCTAAATTCGAGAAATTCGGGCAAGAATTGCAAACACTTCCCAATGTTATAAAAATCTGAAAAAATTCATAC
>JAPYZD010001768.1:0-20778 GCA_030522725.1 Ichneumoninae sp. B BG-2022a
TAATAACATTTTGAAATTATTATTATGCAAAATGAATTTTTTCAGTGCCTATAATAAGTATGAATTTTTTCAGATTTTTATAACATTGGGAAGTGTTTGTAATTCTTGCCCGAATTTCTCGAATTCTGCAAAATGAAAACCACTCGCTCCAACCTCCTTAAATATCCGCAGTTAAATTTTGTCTCCAAAGTTTTTTTTTAACATTACTGACCTCCAGGTAATCGTATTCCGTGAAGAAGTCCGAAATAACGACGGATATTAGGCCACCAAAAGTGAGCGATCCATTGCCGAATAGTGCGTGAATCTGAGGCCAATAGGCCTTCAGGTGTCTCCACGCGAGAAACTGCCCTTCCGGATTTCGAGCCACCGACGATATAACGGTTTCCACGTCTTGGACCCGCACGTTCTCTCTGTCCAGGGTGCACAGAAGGTAGCGTTGAAGAAGCCACGGATCCGTCGTTGCTCCCATGGCTTGGAGCATGATCCTCTTTTCGCTCGGTACTTGGGTCTTTCGATAATTCTCCCAGCAGTAACGCCACTCGTCCTCACCACCGAATTTTATTCCTAACAAATCCGATCAAAGATTACGATAGTTTCACCACCGCATAAGAAAATATATTCTTTGCTTTCAATCGAAATACTCACCGGCCGCATAGACCACGTCTCTGATATTCGGTGGTATGCGTTTTCCTCGCAGCATCCAATCCTCGAAAAGATTCTTGGCCGGTTTTACCACAGAGTCCAGTTTCAATTCCACCGCCGACTGCAGCACGGCGATTCTCAACAATCTGTCGATAAATAAATAAATAAATGAACAAGAGTTGAAAGACTCTAGTCTATGGCCCGTTGCCAAGGTGCATAATTATCATTAGGAAAAAAAATAGTAGGAGAAAATAACTATAAATATTAAGCTTTGACGATAAATCTCCTTTACTACTACTAAATAAGCAAAATTAAATATCAAGCATGCCCGAAATTTCAGTGAAGTGCTGAATTTTTCTTACTTCTTCAGATGCGATCCATCGTCTTTCCAGCCGACGTACGTTGTCACGGGACCCAAGAGTCTTTTCAGGAAGGCTAAATACCTCTTGTAGCCCGAACTCGCGCTGAGCTTTTCCCTCCACGAGTGAAGATATCCAAGCGCTGTCGCCCACGGTACGTAATCTCTCTCGTTCAGAAGATACAAAGACAGTCTCAGCGGTATAGTTGCATTGAGCTCGCCGGCTTCGCAGAGCGTGAAGGCGTCGTCGATCAGATTAGCTCGATCGACCGGACTGAATTTCGTGTGATTCTTGAGCAGTGTCTCGATAATAACGTTCCACATGTCTTCCGGATAGGCCACCCGATAAAAACCCGATTGATTCATGTTGCACTTTATGTACTCCACGTTCTCGGGAATCTCGAATGTAATGTCGGTCATGTTCATCCATACGTTGTGAAGTCTATCCGGTTCTTTGTCCGTGTAGTAACTCAGTGGAACGTACCACTTGTAGTTGAACGGCGATTTTAACTGGGCGGCCTCCGTCTCGTTGTTCTGGGGAGTCAGAAGAAATCTCTTCTGGGTCGCGGTGATCACGTTTCCCTCGCGACTTATCGTTATCAGGGGGAAACCCGTTTGTTGAGTCCACGTGTCCATTATGGCCTGAAAATGTAATAAAAAAAGATTTGTTGAATAGATCGAAAATCTCATTTTTTACTCAGAAGGGACGTCATACCGGAAATATGTAATTTCTTTCCACAACAAAAAAAAACTAAAAACGGACCGAAAAATGAACACGTCCGTTGGGGAACAAAACGGATCACAAAAACGGTAAAACGGACCGTACGTTTGGATTGGTCCTTTTTCGGTTGCAGAAACCGAGGAAGGACCGAACATTTTTTATAAAAATGTTTGGCTAAGTTTTTTTATTTTTTTGTTGCTTTGCTTTTAATTCTGTTTTTAATGAAAGGACAGAATAAAAATTTTAATTCTGTTTTTAATGAAAGGACAGAATAAAAATACGATCTTGGTCCTTTTTCGGTTGCGGGAACCGAAAGCGGACCAAAGCAAATTTTTCGAAAAAAACCGTTCGGTCCGGTTTTTTCGGTTTCCGCAACAGAAAAAAGACCAAATGCCACCAAAAAATGTACAGTCTGTTTTGTCGTTTTTTACGGTCCGTTTTCTTCCCGAACGGACGTGTCCGTTTTTCGGTTCGTTTGCAGTCCATCAACTTGCTAGGGTATGTATAAGATAATCGTTCCGGTGCGGAGCTCACCTTGACGTCGAAGGTGTGATTAGCCCGTTTGGTAAAAACTGCCCAGAGATCGTTAGTGTCGGCGTTTCCGTAGGCGTGAAGGTTCAGGTAGTCGTTCAGGCCCTGCCTGAACACATCCTCGCACAGAAAACCTTCCAGCATGTTCAGAATCGAAGCGCCCTTGCTGTAACTTATGGTGTCGAATATCGCTTCGATTTCCGACGGATCCTTGACGGGCACGCTGATCGGATGACTCGTCGCCAAGGCATCGAGGACCAAGCCCGGCTGGGTTTTGTCCAGCACGAACTGATCCATCATGCTCCACTCCGGGGAAATGTGATTGACCCCCTTGTACTCGAAGAAGCTCGCTGCACCCTCGTTCAGCCAGAGATCGTTCCACCATTTCATCGTTACCAAATTGCCGAACCACTGATGAGCGAGCTCGTGAGCTATCACGACTGCGACCCACTCGTGGGCTGCGGTCGATGTTTCTTGAGGATCGTAGAGAATAGATGTTTCTCTGTAAGTTATCAGACCCCAGTTTTCCATCGCCCCGGCCCCGAAATCCGGTATCGCTATCAGATCTGCGAAGAAAAAGATGTGAAAATTAAATATTCTATTGTTTCTTAACCGTACAAAACAATTCGTCTTAAGGACTTACGCCATGATAAAATTTAGTTTTTTTTTTCTAATAGTTTATAGATTCAAGAAAAATTGCTTACGCCAATTGATAAAAAATTGATAATATCAATAAAATTGAATGAAAAAATTCCTAAATGTTCTTTACAATATCCTTCTTCTATTCCAAAAAAATTTAACCAATAATGCATATATTTTCTGAGAAAAAAGTGAAATATGCATGTGTTTTTACAATTGTCAAAGAGATTTCTTACCTTGCTTCGGCAGTGGATAGTGAACCCCGAAGAACGTCTCGAAGTAATCCATCGTTTTGGCGGCAGTGGCCACGGCGAACTTTGCCTGCGAAAGCATCGACTCCGCGGCGTAGACGCTGACGGAGATGTTTCTGCTGGTCAGTTCGGAGACCCTCTTGAAGTCGCAGACGACGAAAGCCACGAGATACGTCGACATCTCCACGGACTCTTGAAAGTCGTCACGAAGCTGAAAATCCGTCGTATTGGACTACATTAGGCTGATATATACGAAGTTCCAAACACACATGTATGGACATCGATATTATGCAATGGATTAATGATTAACAAAATTGTTCTCTTTGGGATGATTTTTTTACAAAAAGCTCGTAGTCGCGAAAATGCATTATTCAAAAAATTTGTTTTGACCAAGACTTACCAGTCCCGTTCCCATGTAGAATCCGGCGTCCTCGGTGTTCATTACCGGCATATTGCACAGGGCTATGTGAAATCTGTCCCTGAATATCGAAAGTTTGAACTTCGCCTTGAACTGCGGCTCGTCGAAGCACGGAAACGCCGACCGGGCGTACGTTGGCTCGAAGTGAGTGGTCGCGAGATATCTGTCGATAAAGCGATTCATTTTGTGATTATTTTTAAATAATATCAAAAAAATGCTTCCATGTACTCCAACGTCCCGATCGTTACCTCTTCTCCCCGTCCGCTGTGACGTAAGAACTGAGATAGAAACCCTCCAGTTCGCTGGTCAGTTTCGACACGAATCTTAGATGAACCGTGTAATTTCCACGTTTCTTAAATTTACTCTCTTCCAGCTCCAAGTACAGTTGCTGATGCTTGGGGTACTCCAGCAGCTTGGAAACCTTCAATCTGTGGCCCTTTCGATCTTGGACCATCTGGAAAAAAAAATAGCAAATAAAACATTTTAAACGCTATCCTCATTTTTGTAAATCTTGTCAGTTACTGTACGAGATGTGACAAACCTTTTCGTTTATTGTCAAATTTTTACTGTGGAAGACGATAAAATTGGTCTCTCGATCAACGTAGAATTCGATCGTGACTTGTCCTGTTTACATAAAAAAAAAAACAAAATGAGTCGCACGGATCTACCGTTGATTTTTAGTTTAGCAAAAAACAAGACTTCAACGAACCCTTGACTTCGAGAGTCGTGAGGTTCGGATGGATCGTAATGTTGTATCTGGTGGGATGAGCGAACGTCGGCAGTCTGACGTTGTCCCACGGAAATATCTGTGGAAAAAAGAAATACAAGTAGAGTCTTCTTTGTGTGTGCCGTACGGCGAGAGAATCGAGACGCGTCGAGGAGCCGAAGGATGAGAGGGGCATCGGTGTTGGAGAACAACCGGAGGGCCTCGATAGATTTTCCACCAATATCCATTGTGCCACCGGGTTGTCTGGCCGGAGGCAAGGATGAAAGACTTTTCAGGCGCGCGCATGAATTTCAATAGCGTTTCAACAGACTCGGCTCGCGTCTACTCGTCAAGTCTATCGGATCATCCGCCATTTCAGCGCGTGACAGTCGAGGAAAAAAAAAGAAACATATTCACCTGTCGTATCCTCGGCGAAAAAAAATATTAAAATATAAAAATTTCAATAAAATAACCAAAAGGAAATAAACAAAAGAAAAGAGGTGATGCACTTTACCTCCCCACTCGTTGCGAGGGGCTCCGTGCTCTCCGCGTCTACCTCGATCTCGAGATTGGCCGGTTTCTCGCCGGCGCAAGGACAGTCTGCAAAAAATATTAACCACGATTATTATCAATTATCGATATGAATTATAATTATCGGAGGCGAAGGACTTCGGCTGAGGGCCGGTTTACAATATTTAGGGGAAAGCGGGGCAAAATGAGACAGAAAATCCAAATGCATCGATAGGCCAAAACAAGGCATCCAAAAATGATTGGAAAATTGCGTTTTGCCCATCTGTCCCATTTTGCCCCGCTCTCCCCTACTGCAAATAATCTGCAAAATTTATCAATGCCCGCACCATGCAAAATATTATAAATAAATACACACTGATAAAAAAGTACAGTTGAATCAACTAAGATTCGGGCAGGGACGTTCAAATAAATATTTAGGTGGCCGAACGAAATATTTTAATGACTCAAAAATATTTTGGTGAAATCACCCAATAAATTGTTGAACTAACCAATTTTTTAGCTGTACCAACAAAATATTTAGTTGAACCTCTCTGCCCGAATCTTAGTTAATTCAACCGTATTTTTTTTCAGTGCAATTACTGCGACTATAATTATCAGTACGAAAACAAATTTGACTCTCACGAAGCGGAGCCTCGAGAGCTTTTGGGTAATACCGTTCTGTGGTCCCGCGAAGGCAATGGTGAGTGATATGGCGAAGAGAATAGCGAATACGATGGTGGCGATGAAAAGTGCCCTCTTCTGCGAGCACACGGCGACCCCATTGTGCTCGTAAATGCTTCTCTTGTGCAAGCCCGTATTACTGTCCCCTGGAACAAAGACGACCGGGAGCTTAAGTAGGAGCTTCGATTTTCCACCCTCACCGTTCAATTAAATTCTCTCCCTCGCAATCCCTTCGTCTCCTTCCGTTATCTCGCAGACTCTCCGAGCAATCGTGTCAAAGTCAAGATCACGATTATACATCGTTGACATTTTTTTTTCTTCGTCAATCCGGGAGAAATCGGCAAGGCTCGTTCCACGCGTTTTAATGAATATCTTAGAGTCTCGTGAAATATCGAACGAGGGTAGCCTGGCGTGTCAGCAGATTTTTATCCGGAGCTAATCCGCGACTCGGCGTGTACCTGCAGTTTTATCACCCCGGCGCATCGGGAATTTATGGACGAAGGTAGCACAGGAGGCCGGAGTGCTGTTGCCGAGTACCCGGGAATCTCCACTCTACGACCGATAAGACCGGATCGTTTTCTTTTTTTTCACGATTTTTCTTGTTGTCCTCTCGAAAGCTCATTTACGTTTGAAAATAAGAAACAATGTTTGGAATTTAAAAATTATTCATGAAACAATGTAAGTTTCACGAATAGAGCTGTTGCTGAATACCCGGGAATCTCCACTCTACGATCGATAAGACCGGATCGTTTTCTTTTTTTTTCACGATTTTTCTTGTTGTCCTCTCGGAAGCTCATTTACGTTTGAAAATGAGAAACAATGTTTGGAATTTAAAAATTGTTCATGAAACAATGTAAGTTTCGCGAATAGAGCTGTTGCTGAATACCCGGGAATCTCCATTCTACGATCGATAAGACCGGATCGTTTTCTTCTTTTCACGATTTTTCTTGTTGCGTTTAAAAGTAAGAAAGACTGTTTGGAATTTCCAACAGCGAAAAAAATATATGAAAAAAAAGTTTTATGAATATCGCACACAAATAATGAGTAATATTAATAATGGACAGTGTTTTTTTATCGACACGCGGATTTTTATAATTGCAGCGCAATTGCACTACGAGTAAAAGGATTTGTTTAAAATGTTCTTTAGGTTTAACGGAGCGTTTCTCTGATTGCCTACTTTGATCAATTACGAAGTTTGTTTCTCCAACGAGGACATTATCGCGGGCGAAAACATTAACTTTACGAAACTGAGACGTGAATGGGAGTCGCGGTTCAGAGTTGATCTTCCCTGCGCGTGACCGAACTGACCAACGATTCAAAAAACAAAAACTACATCTTTTATTTTCGTATATTCTAGAAAAAATGACAATTGAATTTTTTTCTCATTTACCTAAATTGACGGAAAGTTATTTTCCATTGTGATTCCAAATACGAGTTTCTTATAGTGCAAAAAAATCCACAGCACAATCGGAGCAAAAATTTGATTCAATAACACTTCCAACATCTTTCCGTTATTTCCACGCCGTCTCCAAAATTTAAAACCGCACGATCGCTATTCACCCCGATATAGGAACAAGGCCGTGTGTGTGTTAACGTTCGTGCGAATCTGAGAGTGAGTTGGAGGACCCATACGTCTGCGGGGTGTACATAATCGCGTTCGCGGCTCTCATAAAAGTTTCACTCCCACGCCGGCCTCACTTGACCTGATTTTTTCGCGACCTCGACGATTGCCGCATTCGTGATAACTCGTCGCACGCATCGCCTTGTCTCATAAAGAAAATGGCATGGAGTCTCTCGCTCTAAAAAAAAAAAAAAAAATATTGCATTGATCTCGTACTCGATTGGAGAAAAAAAAATGACAAGTGTCCGTCGTATCGCTGCTACGCGTGTGCGGAGTAGGTGAGAGTGGATGGCAGAAGAACCTTTTTTTTAAATTCGTGCGAGAGATTAGAAGCTTCTCTCTTATTGATCGCGCGCACGTGCTCTCTCTCCTCGTTTCTCGTACACGATGCACACGATGCTCGTTCGGTCGACGGGGCCGAGACACAGTACCGGAGCCCGATAAGTGGGCCAGCTGGTCGACGGGCTTGAATTATTTTTTTCGAAAGCGAATCCACAATCGCACACGAATTCCACACCCGCCGCCAACGGCCGACTCACGAGTGGACCGTCCAAAACAAATAACCCGTAAATTCAGAAATAAAAATTCGCACGGACTTCTGATATTTTTTTCCCCTCACATTAATATAATTTCCCATAAATTTACTCGAATTATAAAAAAAAAAATCCCGTGAATTGGTTGAGGAAACATAAATGTACATATGTACTCAACCGATTAATCATAAAGAAAAATTGTCATGTCGTCCGACATTTTTTTTCCTTTATATTCCGCCAAGTGACTAAATTCCTCGCGTTAATTCACCACAAAGGCTGAATTACTATATTATTTTCCGCCGCACGGAGAGACGTGTTCTCACCTGTGAGGAAGGCCGATCTGTCGTCCACATCCTGTTCGCTCATCGCGAATGAATTTGGCGGTGGTCTTCGATAAACAAAACCCTTTACCTCGCCGTCGTTCGAGGCATACGCGATTTTAATAAGGGGCTCCCTCTGTTCAGCCAGAATAATAAAGGGGGGGAGATGCACGCGTCCCCGGCGTCACGCAGCTTCCACGAGCCGCACCGATTCTACTACGACTCTCCTCCACTATACTATAATTCCACTCTCCCACGCACACGTACACACTCGCGCATACACACACACACACACCCCACTGCGTACGATTTTTTTTATCGCGTCGAGCACGCACTCGAAATTCCTTCCTTTATCTTCTCTCTTCTCCCTTTTTTTTATTTATCAATAAAGGGGCAGTGATGATGGTGCGCCAGAACGGCGTACACGTAGATATCGGGGTCGCGGGGGTACGGAGGATATCGCTCTCGCGGAACTCGCTGACCCGGGGAAAGAGGTGCTGCCGAAGGGGTAGTTGCGTTTTTACCCCCCCTCTCCCCGTGCACCTCCTGCACCGCGCACTTCGACAGAGCGTGGATCACGAGGTCACTGGGTTGCACGAGACTCCCCGCTGGCACCCTTCGCACCCTTCTCGTTTGCTTCTTCCCTTATCCGTAGGTTATTTTTTTCCCCTTTTTTTTTGCTTCTTCTTCTTTGAGAGCCCTTCAATCCGGCTCTGCCTACACCCCGTCGCGAACGAGCTTGCACTCCTTCGTTAATCGGATGCTCCGCGAAATTTCACCGTGTCTGGCTCGGTTAGGTGCTCGAGCGTGCGTCAACATATCGAGAAGCCTCGCGAAGCAAATCCGAGGGTCGTAACGGCAGCGGCGGCACCCCCAGGATCACGACTGCTCGACGCAGCGCGCAAACGACGACGGGGTCCACGATAACGCGCCAAAAACTCTCCACTATGCGGAGCACAGACTCGACGCGATAGAACCGTCCGGTTTACGTGAAATTCCGTCGGCTGGTATCCACCGAGCTGAGCCGTGCCTTGACATTTCATTGGCATTAAAGTGCTCTACTGTGCTGCTGGGGTTAGGCAGAAATGGCGGCCCTCGAAAGCAGCCCCGCGGATGGCCCGCTTTACGGGGGTGGGTGTGTGGGGGTGTGTGTGTGTGTGTTCCATAGTAGCGCACCCCTCGTGGGAGAGAGCCTCGCTCAGTGCACCGGGGGATGAAACTGCGTGGCGCCATCTCTGGAATCCTTGATACTTTTCCCACCCGGGGGGTGGATGGGTTCGCTTCCGTCGGAGGGTGGAACGAGGGAAAACTTGACGCTTCGGTAGCTTCCGCGGGCTTTTCGTCGTGGCTCCGATCGGTACGGGTTTCCTGCATTGGCAGGGTGTTTTCTTATCGGCGATCTCGAGGCTTCGGGAAGCTACCTTGCGCTATTGATCTCATTTCGTTTGGATAGAATTTTTTTTTACGAGATTGGAGCATTTTTAGATAATGATCGATAGATTGATTCCGCTGTTGATTCCGTTTCGGCTAGATAGATTTTTTTTTCAACGAAACCGGGGCATTTTTGGGTAACGATCTATAGATCATTCCGATCGAAGAAATTCCCCGGCAAACTGAGTCTCCGCATGATCGGGGTAATTTCTTATCGACGATCTCTAGGCTTGAAGCTATCGTGCGCTATTGATTTTATTTCGTCTCGATAGAATTTTTATTTTTCAATGAAATTGGAGCATTTTTGGATAATGATCTGTAGACAATTCCGATAGAGGAAATTCCTCGACAAACATGTGGAGAGTCACTCCGCATGAACAGGGTGTTTTCTGATGGCGATCTTTCGCCCTTGCTATCGATTTCTTATAGTCTCAGTGGACCTTTTTCCATTCCTCTCTCTGTTTTAATGAAATCCTTGGATTTTTGGATAATGATCTATAGATCATTCCGACGAAAGAAATGGCTTGGCAAAGTGATTCTCTGCTTCTGACCGTATACGGATAAAGTGCCGACTCTCCCTTTCCTCCCGCACGGACGAAAGATAAACCCACTCGATTTACAAAGCTATCGGAAGCCGTGGAGCTAAGTGCTTTTTTTTCCTCGAGCTTCGATTAGTCGGGTTCGCCGGCTGAGGTTGCAAGTGATCCGAAAGACGGATCGTCGAGTACTCGGAGCGTGGGCGAGGGACTGTACTCGTATATCGGAGTCGTGTCCAAGTGACAGAGGCATCTTACTCGCGCCCATCGGGAGCTGGAGGGTCTCGACGGGGGGGAGTGAAACATGAATCGGGAATCGATCGTCCGCACCCGTCCATTGGGATGCCCGTCTCTCCTTCCGGAGCGTATCTCACCCTCGCCTGTGTACGTACGCACGCAACT
Source organism: Ichneumoninae sp. B BG-2022a (assembly GCA_030522725.1). Taxonomy (NCBI): domain Eukaryota; kingdom Metazoa; phylum Arthropoda; class Insecta; order Hymenoptera; family Ichneumonidae; species Ichneumoninae sp. B BG-2022a. The sequence continues at coordinate 10,301 of JAPYZD010001768.1, forward strand.
ATTGCCTCCATTTCGTCGCTGATCACATTACTCCTGTCTGTGTTCCGACGTCAACGTCCTGCACCCTAGACATCCGCGAGCACCATCGCCTATTTAATTAATGCAATATCGAACACTGTCGCGCGCACCCATGGTCGACGGGAAACGCGTTACGAATTTTTTTATTCCTATGTAAATTCCGGATGATATGGCCAATCTCAATTGTTTATTCAATATCGTGTATTTTCTTCGAATCCTTGGCATGAAAAATTACTCGTACGCGTTAATTTTTAATGAAAAGTACGAGATTACGCGTTAATTTTGAATATAAATGACGAGATTGCGCATTAATTTTTAATATAAAGTACGAGATTACCCTTTAATTCTTAATAAAAAAATAGGAGAGTACGAGTTAATTTTTAATAAAAATTACGAGATTGCGAAATTATTTGAGAAACATTTAAATAACGAAGATGATGTGATTAAATGGAGAGGCCGGCCCTCGAACACGCCTACACCGAGGCGGATGGTTACATCGAGTCGCGTCTGGTTTGCCGTTACGAGGGACCGTCTCGATGTCAGCGGCAGTAACGGAGTTATACATACTGCAGTCATAAATGTCCGTACGGTTTTCCGAAAAACACGTTCCACTAGATCTTCCAATATCCCTCGATATCGGAAATATCACTCAAGTGGCCACGAGCAAATGAATTTTGATGTTCCCGGCTCCGTTTTTACTTCCCATCGAAAAAGCTTTGGCCCTACGAAGAATAAATATATATATATGTGTGTATATATAAATTCTCAAACTATGTTTGGGTATTAAGGTAGCTCTAGCGAGTGGTGTTCATTTCGCCTAAATTCGAGAAATTCGGGCAAGAATTGCGAACACCTCCCGATGTTATAAAAATCTGAACAAATTCATACTTATTATTGGCACTGAAAAGACTAATTTTGCATAATAATAATTTCAAAATGTTATTAACAAATAATTGAACAAAAAATTGTTCATCAAAATATGCAGAAACTCAACTTTTTTTTTAATGAAAATGATTCGTTCATTTTTTGGAATACGTATGAATTTTTTCAGATTTTTATCTTTATTTTGATTTTTCTTGTTTTTTACATTGAAAAATGTGCAAAAATCAAAATAAAGATAAAAATCTGAAAAAGATTCATACGTATTCCGAAAAATGAATGAATCATTTTCATAAAAAAGGTGAGTTACCGCATATTTTGATGAACTATTATTTTTTCAACAATTTGTTAATAACATTTTGAAATTATTATTATGCATAATAGTCTTTTCAGTGCCTATAGTAGGTATGCATTTTTACAGATTTTTATAACATCAGGAAGTGTCTGCAATTCTTGGCCGAATTTCTCGAATATAGACGAAATGAACACCACTCGCTGGAGCTACCTTAAATTCGACGAGGTATTAACATCGATTACGCGGTCCCGAAATTATGGAACTTTGGAACTGTCTATAAACAGGACTCCGGGCAAGCGCTCCAACTCCGTCGGGCTGAAACTTTAACGATGCTCGTGAACTCCGACGAGCGAAAACAAATTTTATCGGATATAGACGAAGCTTTCACTGTAACGAAGTCAAAATCGATGAGCGCACTTTTCCCGGAGGATTTGCCGCGAAGAAGTAAAAAAAATTATGGGATTTTTTTTGCCATTGAAAATTACGTCCGCTGTCGGTTCTTTCGATTTTTATCGCGCCTGCGGAGTCGGGCAGGGAGTGAGACGAGTCGGCAATATTTTTACACTGAGTTATCGTCGCACGGAGACCGAAGGTAACCGTTCGCGGGAGCGTCGATATTCGAGTGTGGCGTACCCAGGGCTCCTCCGAATGTCTCTATCTATACGGACTGGACCTTCCACGAGAATCTCTTTCACTCGGCACGTTGATTATATAGATACAGATATAGGGCGACTGCGGGGTGAACAAGCGGCGAGACCGCGTGGGCCGCAGATCTCTCGGGAGTCTGACCCGAGCCTGCTTTTTCTACTCAGACTCCCGCGGCTCACGGATGGACTAACTCGGAACTATTGTCCGGGAACCCTGGTGCACGGCCTCGTAAACGATGTTACGTCGAGCATATTTTTTTCCTCTTCTTTTTCTCCCCTTTCCTTTTTACGTCTACCACTCGTAATTTTTGGCTTCGAATAAATGCCATATTTATTCCTCCCTTCGGCTGTACCATTAGCCGTAGTGTTTCCAGTATCCGAGGCTCAAGCCGGAGATTAATGATGAACGGTTTTCTTCGCCACCGATTTGAATATCATCGATGGCGATTCCGTAAATTCGGAACAAATCCGGAGAGTCATGGAGGGTAAATGTGGAACTGAACTCGTAAACTATGGTAAATCGAGCGTACCTTTTTCTTCATTTTTTCCTTTTCTTTTTACGTCGACCACTCGTCATTTGTGGCTTTGCGTAAATGCCATATTTATTACTCTCTTCGGCTTTGTCATTAGCCGGAGCGTTTCGAGTATTCGAAGCTCGAGCAAGAGATGAATAATGAATGGTTTTCTTCATCACCGATTTGAATATCATCGATGACGATTCCGTAAATTCGAAACAAATCCGGGGAGCCATGGAGGTTAAACGAGGAACTGAACTTACAAACGATGTTACTTCGAGCGTATTTTTTTCTTCTTTTTATATCTACAACTCGTAATTTTTTCTTTGAGTAAATGCCATATTTATCTCCCTCCTCGGGTTTACCATTAGCCGGAGTATTTTCAGTATCCGAGGCTCGAGCCAGAGATGAATGAAGAAAGGTTTTCTTCGCCGCCGATTTGAATATCATCGATGACGATTCCGTAAATTCGGAACAAACACGGCGAGGCACGGAGGGCAAACGTGGAACTGAACTCTTGAACTTGTGACCTCTCGCTCACTTGCTCTCGCTCTCGACGCTTCCGACTGTACGTTCCGGTTGGTTTTCCGCCTCACAGGCATAAATTATTCCGGTATAAGCTTTACACACCCTGGGCTTTCTCACTCGATGATAAAAACGTGAGAGTCCGGGTTCCTGTTGTGCCGAGTCCCGTTTGACAAAGGAAAGCCTTTATACCTGCCGAACATCGTACACTCGGGCGAACGCAACGTGCCCGACTCGCTCGATCGATGATTCACGTTTGCTCAAAATGAATGAAAAAAAAAACCAGTACCAGACTCCGGTTCCTGCGTAGCGGGGCGAGGCTAATGACACACATCGCTGAGGATAAAACCATATTTTTTTGTAGTTTAAATGTTCGTTCGAATACCCCGATATCGAGAGAAACGGCTTATGAGAATACCTGAAAATATAAACATCGAATAAAGTTGTAAATTTATCTAGAGCATATCCGTATCCGTAATTATTTTAATTAACCCAAATTACCCGATGCCGGGGAAAGTTTGCACGTATACCGGGCGCCTACCTGAGATTTCTGGAACTTCGGTATTGGCTGTCCCGTTATGGCCCCTGCTTCGGGAACTCGAGGTTCTGCCGAGGGGTTCGGTCCTCATCGCCAGGCTGCTCTCCCGCGTCGAGTTTGCCGTCGGCATTTTTTTGTTTTATTCCTTTATACTATTATTTTTTAATTTACCCGATTAAGAATTAAATAAAGTTCCGTCCAGTATTATATGTACACAGTGTACCGCGTTTCACAGCATTCGGTCCGTTATTTGGCACATGTATAAATCACACTGAGTAGCTTTTTTTAATTTCTTTCTAGTTCGACCCTGAGTTTTTACCGCGCACAATTCGGGGCGAAAGTTTGGTCCTCTGTGTCACGGCCACTGGCTCGTTCGCGGGCAGGAGGTTTCCCACTCAATCGATATTGGCCACTCGTCCCAGTGGCTCTACCGCGAATCGTATGAATCTTCTATCGCCCACCCCGACCAGGGTACTCGATTAGTCGGACTCGTCGTATTCGAGCCAAACTCTCAAAGATCGCTCGACCGGAAGTTATTACGCCGCCACTATCGTAAGCACCAGACGGTCTCCGGCGAGCTTCTCTGTGCCGCGATGAGTACGCTCCTATTTCCGATATTCTCGAGACATCCAACCCCGCTCCTGCTCTACTTCCGTGTACCCTTTGGAATTTCTCGTCCCGCGACGCTTCGCGAGCACCTGACGCGAGAACGCTGCGAGCCAGCGGCGAATCGGAGCTGCTGAGTCGGAATCCTCATCGAAGATATTCTACTTCCGTACGCTCCAGTCTTCCACCTCGTGTCTTTCACTCGGCGAAAGTACTCTCGAGTGTCGCATGGGTTGGTCCCTCCTTTGGCACGTTCTTTTTTCCTCCTCTTCTAATCCTAGTGGTTCAATTGTCGCGATGCGCCCCAATGCCGCTGCTAAGTCGCCCACCCGCTCTCGCGAATCTACCCGGAGTCACTTTTTTCTTATCATTCGGCGCCAAAGCGTTCTCCGGCGTTGTAGAAAAAATCGTGAGTACAAAAGAAGGATGCGGCAAAAGCGGCAGCCTGTGAGGCTCGCTCGCGAGTCTAGTGTCTTTTCTTCGGACGCTTCAGTCGCAGCTGTAACTGCATGTAGGTTACACGATTCTTGGTGTTTTTTAGCTTCAATTCAGTTTCACTCGTGATTTCGCCTCTGAATATTTATGACACGTATGTTTGAATGTATATTTTTATGTGTGTTTCTCTCGAGCCGCTGTACATTCGGTGGAGCCGCGAGCGTTATTGCCAGGTCAACGCACTCCGGTCAGGTCATGACTTTGAATGATTTTTTCAGCTCGGTTAATTTTTTAAAAAATTGTAACTACTGTAATTCTCGAGGTGACTTAGTCGTCGGACTTCCGACGAATCGGAGGGTCGAACGAGTCGACGTGGCTCGTGACATTTTCGGTCGATCAATCTCACGAAAACAATTAATCGCCACCGCCGCACAGCGTACTTCCGTTTAAATTAATTATCGACGAGTCCCGCGGTGTAATCGACTCCGGGCATCCTCGGATTTTCCATCGGTGTCGTTGATCCTCGCTCCTCGTACGCTCTTAATTTTCCTCCACCGCGGTGGGGGGTGAGTACGACCGCCGAGAGGCCTCCCCGCCGATCATTCAGCTTGGCAGAGCAGCGATGGTCTCGTTACACCTTGAATAAAAAAAATAAATAAATGAAAAAATAAATAAAAGCTGCAACCAGTTGGTGGAGCTACGATTAATTAGTCGCTCGGGATTCAAGAGTTATAGCCGAGTTTGTGCGCGCGAAAGGCTAACCCACTTCTTTGCAACTCGACGTTGACTCAATTACTGCGTGAAACGAATAATTGGATGTATCCCGTGACGTCGTGCGCGGCACGACAAACGAACAAAGTAAAAAATACAAAGTGGTTTAGTATTTCCCTCTGTTTTTCTTTCTTCTTTAAAAAAATTATTTTTTATCGTTTATACATCGTCGCGTAATGGGGGAGAGATTACATTAAATATTTCCATAGTTCGCGGCGATACCGAGGCATGGCGAGTGGCTGATTAGCATAAATACGCACGCCATACTGGGAACATGTGGATGACGCGTTGACCGGAGCTTTCTTTTTCCTAATACGTCACAGCGTGGATGTTAATTAAATAAAAAAATGTAAAAAATAAAAAAAAAAATTCACAGGCGCCTTTTGCAGACTGACCGACCTTTCGACTAAGATTTTTTTTATCGTTATAATAGGAGGCAAGCGGCACGCGTTTTACTGTATCAAAGCGATTAATGTGCTCCCGCGTCTCTGTGCAGAACCGCCTGCCGATGATAGGCGGAGCATGGAAATTATAAAAATCGCCCTTGTACGCTTCGACATGGGTATCATAGTCAATTACGCGCTCGACGAAGCTCCGCTTTTCCCCACAGAGAAAACAAATACACGACGATAGGCAGGTGCTCCGATTATGGAAAAAAAGGATATTGCAGAGTGGCGTCCCATTTTCGCACACCCTTTCGATTTCAATGGATCGCGGGGGTGAGGGAACGTCGAAGCGAACGAGGCCAAACGAGGTACGCCGAATGTTTTATCTTAGCACGTTCGAAGCCAGGCCCCGTTGCTCGGCATCCGGCATTCAATTTCAGACTCAATACCGGAGGGATGCGCGCCTCTATACAAATGCTGTGAAAGCGCATCGTCCCAACGACAGGTCTACAATGAAAATAACAAAATTAATAATACAGTAGAACCTCGATTATCCGAACCAATTGGGACCGAAGAACGTTCGGATTAACGAAAATTCGGATAACAGAACAGTCAAACTGTGTTAAGCGAAATAGCGTGATACATATCGAAAAAACACAGTACCCACATATTTTAAATAACTTCAAACCTTCATCACGAAATCCACAGTTTTCATTTGGCGCAAGAGAGTTGTACGTCTTATTGCAGCAAAATTTTTTTAATGTCAGATATCGTTAACTTACAAATATCATACGAGCCCGCTAACAATGTGCTCATCTCTCCCTTATCGAGCTTCAAAAGCGTTCCTAATTTTTTTTCGGCGTAAGTACATTATGCTTACCCTTAGAGGTCGAAGGACTGGACGCTGAATCCATAACGCACTAAACTACGAGACCAGTTATGAGATTAACGAAAATTAATGTTGAATACGTGCGTATTTCCTCGGCTGAGAAACTCATAAATACTGTGCATACGACTGGCGTGCATTTACGGTACCGCTGTGTGAGTCTAAGTGAGCTCGAGCGTTCTTGAATTAGCTTGTTGTTTATAGCGTGCAACAATGTATTGGCGCGCAACAATGTAAGAATACAAGAATTACTCGCAATTGTTCGGATAACAGAAACTTTATCCGAACCAGCGGCAGTTCGGATAATGGGTGTTCGGTTAATCGAGGTTCTACTGTACTGATGGTTATTATAAAGCAAGATTATCGTTTTCTAAAAAATTGGTGCAATGAGTTTTGATATGTTTGTTATTTTTTTTTTTAGAAACCCACCCCGTCGCGAGAAATAACCGTCGAGGAAAGAAACCTTGGGTTCCTTCGAGGTAAAGCAACCGGTTAGCACCGTTTTCGTACGAGCGCCGTGTATAATTAGCCGCGGGCCGATAAACGAAGCAGAAAACGGGCACGCGACCGCTACGACGTGCGTGGCAACTCGATGTTCTCTTTTTTTTCTCGACAGATGTGTAAGGGAGAGCGGGGCGGAACGGGGGTAGCTGAGAGATTGAGGCCGTTGGGGCGAGTCCGGAACGATGAAACTATCAAATTAACATTTTGACCTAACATTTTATCCCAATCCTTTCGAGTGGTCCAATAAATGTTTCCACGTCTTTTTCGTGGTCCATTTTGCCCCGTTCTCGCCGAGCTGCATACATTACTTGGGATGTAGATGTTATGTAGATATATTTACTTTTCATTCTAAGATTTTCCGTCTACGAGGTGTTCGCGCTCACTACCATAAATCACTCGTATCCCGCTTTCCGATCCTCTGATCCAGTCTCGCTCGCGATGTCCGCACTAACGCAGACTTATCTACTTTCGCCGTAAACTCCAGTTTGGACTTTCATTTCAATTCTCTGGCGCATGATTTTTTATTCACGATTTATGGTCGGTTTTCTATAGCGTCGGCGCGTCGATAGTCATCTTTTAATTTTTAAATAAAAATTTGTATTAAAAGATTTTACGATAAGATGTTCAGAACCTTTTCGATATATGCTGAATACATATTTTGTACTGAGGATTTTAAATAAAATGGAGCGACTCGGACACTTTAACTTTCACAGATTCGTGCAAAAAAAAAAAAAAAAAAATCTAAATTCACCCGGTAAAATCCCAGACAGTCCCGCCTTGTTTGAACGATGCGAAATATACCTCTGGATAATGGAATGTGAGAACTTTTAAGACTTATCTGCTTTCAGCGTAGACTCTAGTTTAAAATTTCATTTCCATTCTTTGGCGCATAATTTGTTATTCGCGATTTATCGTCCGTTTTCTGGAAACGCGTCGATAAACGTCTTTTCCGTTTAAAAATGAACGATAAATGAAAAAATTATCCACCGCTGCATATTTTTTTTTCCAAGAATTTAAAAGACAACGGGCGACTCGTCCCTTTAATTTTCACAGGTTCGTGCAAAAGAAATCTAAGTTCACCTGACAAAATCCCAGATGGATCGTTCTCTTGTCCGAACGTTGTGAAATGTCCCTCCGGATCATGGAATTTGCGAACTTTGCAGACAAAAGTGACTTCTCACTCTCCCCATAGGAGAGACCGTGCAGTTTCGCAACCCTTTGTAGTGCCCGAACCCGCGCGCTTCCGTTGCTCCCGTCCACGCTTCCGTGAATTTTGCGAATGAGAATCCACGCGTACGTACCTACCTGCGGAAGCTGTTACGCGACTCTAACGACGCAACTAAAATTTGATGGGACATGCACCACCGGCGTATTTGACACGATGCAACCGCCGTACGTTATAATCGTCCTTTCGCAATTACGACGGCGTGTACGAGGACGAACCGTACAAGACCCGTCGTTGCCATCGTGCATCGAACGATCGGCCCGTTCGACTTGCATAACGCATTATCACGTAACTGCGTCTTTCCACATGATGCTATCGCGCAAATGAACATACAACGACGAACGCACGGAGGTAAACGCTTCATTATTGCCCACCTGCAGGAAGTCATTCGTGTGTTTAGTGTCACCACATAAATTCCGGCGTATTATTTTCGATGAGTTGCAACTAGTTTGCGACCACTGTTACATTGTTCGAATGCAACGACAAACAAATGAGCGCCTTATCGGGATCATTATTTTGATAATCCGAAAGACGAGTAATACGTAACTCGAAGACACTGGGTACACGTGGAAAAATGTGGAAAAAAATGTACCGAACCTACATTGTTCGAATGCAATGAGAAACAGTTGAACGCCTTATCGGTATCGTTATTTTGATCATCCGAAAGACGAGCAATATCTAATTGGAAGAAACTAGATAGACATCGAAAAATGTGGACAAAAATGGACTGAATCTATACGAATTGAATGATCGACAATAGCATTTTTTTCACTGTTTTTAACCCTTTAAAAGTATCCATTTTTTTTACAAGTATAAATTTTCAAATACATCGGTTGATTATTTGCGCATTTTCTCTGAATTCAAAGAGGTGTATCACCTGTGACACACCGTGCTTCAAAGGGTTAATGGAGCCAAAAAAACAAACCGTGCCCGGTTAACCGCGTCAGACTCAAACAACGTTTCGAAATGAAAATTAACGACGAACGCGCGGAAGTGGACGCGTTGTTATTCGCACCCCGCAGGAAGTCACTCGTGTGTTTATTGTCAATCACAGAAAATCCGCATCATTATTCTCGATGCGTTGCAACTGGCTTGTCACCACGGTTACATTATTAAAATGCAACGAGAAATAAATGAACGCCTTATCAGGATCATTATTTTGATAATACGAAACATGAGCAATACGTAGCTCGAAGAGACTAAATAAACATCGACAAATGTGATAGACATGGAAAAATAAATTGCCCAAATCTATATAAATTGAATTATCGAAAATATTATTTTTTTAGGGAGTATTATGATTTTCTCTTCTCCACCGGAGTGTTTAATGAAGCCAAAAAAAAAACCGTGCCCTGTTAGCCCCGTCAGAGTCAAGTAACGTTTCACTGCGAGAAAGCTCCGAATCACCGTGACACTCGGCCAGAATTGCCCGCTCCCTCGTGTTTAACTTCGCGAATACATCAAACGCCCCCGACACAGAAAGATACTTTTATTTGTTTTACGATATTGGAATACCCCGCGGAATGAGGAGACATGCGGGTGCATTTATCGCATTTCACCGTGGGTATACCGGCGGAATTAACGACGAGTAGGTATTACGATTACCATGGAAACGCGGGGCAGATGGAACCCCCGAGACGGATAGTGAAAACGAACGACGAACAATCGACGATTGGCGAGTCGCCGAGGAGTGGCAAACCGTTATTCACGAAGATTTCTCTGACACAATAAAACAAATAATCATTTCCATAGACTCACCAATAAAGAAAATTGATTGAAATTCCGAAAAAAATATCTGGCCTAAAAAAAAATGTTCTCGCGCAAATATGACGGAGGAGAAAATATCCCTACAGTCCTAACGTTCCGACACGATGACTTTAATATCCGACGAAGGGTGCGAAGGGACAATGAATTGTTTATCGATTAAATAAAACTCACCCTCGTCGTCGATAGATTTCCCACAAGTGACACCGGTCGTCGAGCAAACACGCGAACACCGGCGGCGATTAAATAGGAAAAACCCGAGTAAAAAAAAAACAAAATCGTCGTTTCACTGTTGTCAAGGCTCTGAGCTGAGACGTGGCCGATGTAAGCGCTCGGGCGGTGAGAGTAGCACTGCGAGAGAGTTTCAGAATTGAGCGTGGATGAATTTCCGGACGCAGGGAGGCGCGCCGATCAGGATTAGCCACAGGTTGCGCCCGCCTCGTTCACGCAGACCGGGTGGTGTAGGGAGCGGAGTCTCTTTGAG
>JAPYZD010001769.1:0-19900 GCA_030522725.1 Ichneumoninae sp. B BG-2022a
AGGATGCCACGCATCCGGGTACCGTTTTTCATTTATCTCCAAACGTGTGGTTCCATCTACCTGCAAAGCAGACTACTACCATGTAATCTCTCAACGAGGATTTCATATAATCACGATCGAACTTCACTTACAGGTAAGTTCGTTTCATCGTTTAATAATGGTCCATACGAATAGGCGCGTAAATTTTAGTTTTCTGAAAAATTTAATTCGTAATGAACCCGAATATAGGAATCTGTGCGACGGTCGGTACAGTTGCCTCACCGTTCACCAAGTTGTCTGAGGCGAACGTGGCCTTTGGCACTTTGTATCGTCAATTTCAATTTCGACACATTAAAGCAGCGCGTATAAATTGGAATTCCTTGGTAACCGAGTCTGGTGTTCCCACAACAATCGATACTCGGGCAATAGCAGTCTGCACCGGGTGCATCCACCGTCGTCTATATGGAAAGGGTATATAACCGTGGAGCAAGCGCGGTGGCGGCCTGTTTCCGAAATTGATGTACGCAATGCTCTGTACAGCGTGAAATAGTATTGTGAGCGTCGATCCACGTGGAACATCCGATATCTCGGTCGCTCGGTCATATATACATACATCAATGGTTATCGCGCTATCGCGAAGGGGGGGGGGAGGAGGGGTAAGGGGGGGGGGGTTGCGAACGGTTGAAGTTTTCGATATATCGACAGAACGTGCTTGGTCAAGTGGAGACAATCGGGCAAACGCATAGATTCCCACTTTGAATGAACGACCGCCCGGCACAAAATCGCATGCATAGAGAGAGCCGACCTCTATCGGCTATCGGTGCTTAATCGCACACTGAATTGATCGTGACTGTACGTAAAAAAATTCGTACAGGCGGAAAACGTGAGACGATGGAAGTAGTAACGCCATTGCTTTCTCCCCGGTGAAAAAATGGGTCTGAATTTTGTGGAGCAAAAAAAGACGTATGAAAAAAGTCCCAAGCTCACTGTCAACTGCAATGATTTTCAGAGATTTAAAAAATATATTTCAAAAGTGTTCGAAATATTTTTGAAAAATTTGAAATATTTTTAACGTTTTTGAAATATTTCAAACGTTTTCGAAATATTTCAAACGTTTTCGAAATATTTCAAACGTTTTCGAAATATTTCAAACGTTTTCGAAATATTTCAAACGTTTTACGTTTTCGAAATATTTTAAACGTTTTCGATATAATTCAAACGTTTTCGAAATATTTAAAGCATTTTTGAAATATTTCAAACGTTTTCGAAACATTTCAAACGTTTTCGAAAAAATTCAAACGTTTTCAAAATATTTCAAAGGTTTTCGAAATAAGTAAAAATGTTTTTAATATTTCGAAAATTTGCTTTTCCGTATTAACCTCGGGCCGGCCCGTATTGAGAAGAAAGAATTTCTAGTATTTCCGGAATTTTTTTTTAATCTTTGAAATTTTTGCTGTTGTATTCCTGATGATTGAAGAGAAACTGGTAGTGGAGCTTTAAGAACCATAATTTAATCGTCGTCACGCCGCGATCACTATGAGGAACCATAAATATGCCGAGCACGACATATGTATAGGGTATCTCATCGCCGTACCACTGGTGCTCAGGTAACTCGGCGGTAATCCAAACCCATAGACATAATTGCGGCCTCCAGGATAATTAATACCATAGTGGCGTTTCTCCCGGGGGATCCCGTCGGATTAATTACGACTAGATAAGGTCGGCGCAATTAACACTATTGCTTAGCGACAACGCGTGAGACACCTTAGTATAACCGCACGAATTACCTGACAATTCAAACGGTCAATAGTAATTTCTATTCCGTCCCGACGTTGACATAGAGATCGGCGGGGCAAATCTGAACGCCAGAGCAAGTTGGACCATGTTTGACAATCTTTTTGCGAGACATAAAAAAATGAAAAGTCTCATCCCAAATGAAAAAAACGGTAGTCCATCTTGCCAACGAACCAATTTTGCCCATATCTCCTCCATGATTTTTCGTATCGTCCGCAGAACGTCGTGGCAGCATCCACGTTGGACAGCGATAACGACTTAAGTAACGTCGCCTCTACGTCAACTGGTCCCGAAAGGTCGTCCCTCACCGGGTAAAGTTGCCGTACATATTCCACAGTCTATGCCGCAGCTTCGATGAAGCTTCTTATGTAAATTCGAACCGGCGACTCCCCGAGCGTAATTCGAAGTTCGGGACGCTACCTGGCCCGATATATTTCTTCCTCGGTATATAGTCCGCGGGCAATTAGAACTCGATCTGTCGAGGGTGAGAGAGGGAAGGGACCGGCCGTGCGTTTCGCTGAGGACCACGGTTTTCTCTATTCTCACTCGCGAGGACGGTGCACCCGGGGTATCGCACCGGCACGCTTGTTTTCACGGTGAATATCGGTGTGACGGGGCTGCTTGGGAAATTAACGTTGGGGCTTCCTGCGATAGTGCCACCCGCGCTTCCTGGTGGCACTGGTGAGTTATGCATTTGCTTTCCATGAAAGGCCAACTAACCCGAAGAGTCGCGGTCTCGCACCCAGCTCAGCTCTCTCTCCTCCGGTCCCGGGCTCCCGCGCCGTTTCACGCGGCTCCGCGTCCCGCGACTTTATCATTTGTCTTTCTCCAAGATAGTACCAAAGTTTCAAAGACCTCTCCGCCGAGTTCCACCGTCCCGCATTCACACTGGCATTCTCTCCTAAATATTCTCATTGTTTAATTAATGACTTCCCGACAGATTCGAAAATTTCTCACCGACGTTGCTCATCCGTGTTTATTCTTTTTTTTTCTTGTATTACAGCACCGTCGACAAACGCTATGGATCTCCTGACATCGAGCCCTATCGACGACCTCCATCTCATACCGGATAAATCGGTAAGCCAATGAAAATTCATAAGTTTCATAATCACTCGACTCTGGGACAACACATTTTTTTTAATCTGCAACCGCACCCTTGGCTATGGCAGACCGAACGTTTTTGTTGCTGCGCTACGAGCGACGAAAAAAATGTTTCTTCACATTAAGGAGGTTTGAGTAATTCGCACTAGTCAAATGAGCTAACTTATTAAAGGAGTTTATACAAACTTTTACGCATTTATTGATTATAGTGGATGGTTATTTGTATTACAGGAGGCGTCCTTAAGGTAGAAAAACATTAATTTCAATGGATTTGCAAATTTGTTAACTGGTTTGTGTTAATGTACGGAAACGTACATATTCGTTCAGTTTTTTCAAAGAATAATCCGTAATTTGTTGCGCGATTTTGATGTAGAACAGCTCATTTCCTTCCTTCAAAGATACTCTACGAATTTACAATCTAGATATCCGATCGTATTTTCCGTTTACAAATTGCCTTTTGTTTATCCTCGAAATTCCTTCATAAAAAAACAGCTATAATTTTTAAATGGGAAGATCTATGGAGTATCTAGATGGGCATTCTCTCCTAAATTTTTCATTGTTTAATTAATGATTTCCTGGCGGATTCGAAAAATGTTCACCAAAGTTGCTAATTCGTGTTTATTCATTTTCTTGTATTACAGCTCCGCGACCAAACTCTTCGGATGTCCCGACACTGAGCTGCCATTCTCTGCGGTCCTATCGATGACCTCTTTCATCGGCCAATGAAAATTCATAAATTTCATAATCGCTTGACTGTGGAACACCACATTTTTTTGCACATCTTCAACCCTACAAAGATATTGAGCAGCGAGAGGAAAGTAGTTGAGCGGGAGGAAAAGCAGTAGTAAAAATATCGTATGCCACAAGGAAGGAAGTGCATTTTCACCTCGTGTGAATTTATGCCCTCGCCGCGCTCGAGCATCAAATTTCATACTCGGTGAAAAAACGCACTTTCGTCCCTTGTGGCACAAAATACTATTTTGTGGCTTGCGACAAAATAAATATTTTTATTTTAGTTATAGTGAAATGGATACTCTAGGATGTTGTCAGTATGTTTGCAGAGACGCCGCGACGATACAGTAAAAATTGTAGAAGTTACACGATTTAAAAAGAAATAAAGATTTCCTTGAAGTTTCAGTCCACCAGACCCTATATGTGGTGTTCCGCGATCGATCGAAAACCACACAATTGCTGGAGACGGACGGACTCTCCGCAGTGACGAATCCACAATTATAAAATGCCGAGTGGTCTAGACTCGTGTCCAGACGTTATGCAAATATCACCGTGCATCTCCATACGCAGTCACTTGAGAAACTACGAAATTAATATCCCAGTATACGTTTATGCTGTCTCGTATGTACAGTAAAGCGTTACAGGTCTCCTAACACGCCGACATTGATAGACGGTGTGCGAAGCTCAGTTGCTCTTCGCAAGCCAGCAAAGTTTCAATTGCCTTCCGCCCAGCGGTTTCATAGCCGCAATGAGATCCTTTCCTCTCGAAAGCCGATGCGACGACGTGCCGCGGCCCGCGAACTTCCATCTACTAAAATTCTTTTGAAACGCCTCCGTATCTTCGATGAAATTTTAACGACGAGCCTGGAACGACCCGTCTATTATGCCTTCCGGCGTAGGCACGATTTCCCACAGAGCACAGGCGTGCAACAGTGACGCAAAATTTACGTCCCACGAAATAACGGGTTACGCCAAAATCCCATAAATTACAGTTATGATAGATAACCCTTGAATAAATTTAGTTGCTATCCCTCATCTGTACGATTTTATTAAATTGAGCAATCGTTTCCAATCATCTCTGTAATTGGGCCTAGTGCGTTATTAAATAGATGAAACCAAATTATTTGGCCGGAACTTCAATCGACCCGATCGACGTATGAACGAAAATCATGGGCCCGAGCAAACCTCTTCCGAATCGTCAAACTACTGCAACTTTATTTTTTCGAATCGTCAAAATGCCGAAACTTTATTTACTCGAATCATGATTTCGCTAACGTTACTCTAATGAAATGGTAGTTGACCAAGCGTTATTCCGCCAAATCGTTATTTAACCAAATGTCATCTTTTCCGAATAATAATTTCACCGAACTTCATTTCTCCGAATCGTTGAACTTCCGAGCATCAAGACGGAGGATCGTCATTCTTCCGAATCGCCGATCAACCGAATCACGAATCTAAATAATATGAATGAATAGGCTGACCATCTGGTGTTATAAACAATCTTACGTTGAGAATGGATCGATTTGGATAAATGACTTGTCGGACAAATACTATTCGGAAAGATGATAATTTGGCGATTTAACGCTTGGACGTTTAACGATTTGGGGAAATGACGTTCGGTGAAATTATTATTCGGGGAAATGAAGTTCGATGAAATTATTATTTGGAAAAATGAAGTTCGGTGAAATTATTATTCCGAAAAATGAAGTTCGGTGAAATTATTATTCGGAAAAATCACGCTCGGCTAAATCACGATACGAAAAAATAAAGATTCAGCAGTTTGATGATTCGGAATAATAAAGTTTCGAAAATTTGACGTTTCGGAAAAATAAAGTTTCGTAAGTTTGACGATATTGAAGAAGTGCGTTCGGACACATATGATTTTCGGACATGTGACGATTCGGCCGATTGAAATTTCGGCAAAATAATGTGACTCCAAATAAATAAATAAAAAATAAATGAGCAAAGAAAAATTATTTCTCTTTCAAAAGAGTCACTACCGTTTTGTAAGGCGATACTTGTTCGTTACGTAAACGTTACGCGACATCGCTGAATTATACGTGTTATTTGTCCTCAACCTGTGATGTAACTGTTACAGGTCGGAGAAACCCACCGATCATTCTGGGCTCGATCGGTTTCATTGAAGCCCCAGGAGCATCTTGAATCGATGAGTGCACGCATGTCCGATAAACGCAGTCACGCGCCGAATTTACTCCGGATTTACGTTCAGTTCAACGGCCGCGAGAGGAAACGTAATCTACTACTCCGGGAGGGTGGAGGGGGGGAGATGACCGAATCCTGAAACCCGCGACCGAATGACTTATCAGCCGCACTGTCTAACGCGAGATACGTGCTCGTTGAACTCCTACGGTCAGACGCGCGCGTTCGCAAAACTTCCGTCGACTCGTCAATTTTCACCCCCGTCAAGTTACGATGCTCGAAACTGTTTTCCCGAGGATGCCGGCTCAATTGACCGTTTACCCGGACGGTGGGGGTAACAGACGGAAGGGCTATTACCGAACCCAGTAATAGTGATCAAAGTTTAATTGCACCCTTATCCGAGCGGTTATAACTGCCAACAAACTCCGGTTCGCCATCGGCGGGAGAGTGAAATCACCGAAGGTACGTTACCACCGGCACTCGGTAGTATTGTGCACGATCCCGAAGTAAACGCCCCATTATCTCGAAAGAAAATACTCCTCGCGCACGCCAACTCTCCTTAAAGCGTCCCGAGCGTTTTGCCTCTCCGCGATCCGCACAAAATTCGATACACCGAGTCCCCCTCCAATTTCATTTTATTACCGTTTCGATAACTATTATAAATGTATATTGTATATCGGTATGACAGAATCTCGGACAGGAAGTTACAATCATCGTGTCGCACAGAGAGACGTACATATATATATTATACATATGCGTACTATTTGGCCATGGAGGAATATTTACAAATGTTTATCGTCAATACCTAGCTCGGTAATCTCTCGGTACGACGAGCCGTTTGGATAATCGAAATCCGTACAGCGCCCGTTGCACCCCGAACCGTCTTAGTAGCGCCTCGGCACTTGTCACGCAACACCCGAAGCCACTGGGTGATCGGGAATTTTTTTTTTCGCACGGGAAACCGTCCGTCTCTTGTAATCCGCACGGCGACGAGGTCGATGTTTTTCGGTACTCGCCGGTACGCAAGAAAACTCCCATCGGCTCTTGGAAAATTATACAGCTTGCAATTCTGACGTAGGCAGTTTAGTCCCTTCACTTGACGCGTTTCTGTTGTCTCTGGCGATATATGTCGTTTGCCGGTGGTGGCGGAAGATCCTCGTCCTCGCTGTCCTCGCCACCGAGACGACCTCTTCGTCGCTTCGATCCCATGCTCGGTCCGTCGTTGCTCTCGTCGACGATCCAGTGGACGGACTTCGCAAGATCGAACAACTTCGTGTCGCAACCATTGTCGGCGACCGGCACCGGAGCTGAAACGAATAAACGCCCGAGTAACATGCGTGTCCGTTGTGCATATCGGAAACTTTACATCCGACTTGTTCACTAGAGAGCTGAATCCCTAAGTTTCGACATACAATGACTCTTGCGATAAATCCTACCATGCTCTGGCAATTGAATTCTGCTGAACACGTCCATCAGTAAATCAACGGATACGAACGGCCCTCTGAAACAACCGGGCGGCGGTAGGAGGGTGCACAGTTGTGCGGCCGCCGGCGGTAGAGGAAAAGAACCACCTGAAAAAAAAAAAATATATATATACATATATATTTGTCAAATTATAAATTCCTGTAAGGACGCTTCACTCGTACATTTCCAGCCAAAAGTAAGGTTTAGTGAGAATGTGAACCCTTCCTAGTGGTATAAAAAATCACCTGTATTAAAGGTGCCAATAATAATAATCTTGCATAATAATAATGTCAAAAAGTCATTAACAAATTGCTAAAAAATTATTCAACAAATAATTAGTAAACCTTTTTCTCTCATTCCAAATGAATTCATTGATGTTCTGGAAGCCACATGAATTTTTTCAGATTTTCGTACATTTTTGAATTTTTGTTTTTTGAAAAATATATATTTGAAATGTAAGCGAATTCTGAAAAAATGTATATGAATTAAAAAAAAAATTCATTTAAAATGAGAAAATACAAGAATGTCTGATTTTTTTAAAACAATTAATGTCTTAATAACTTTTTGGCATTGTTTGGCATTTGAGACGGTTGTTGTTTTCAGATTTTTGACATATCGTTAAGTACTGAAATTTTGATCGAATTCAACTTTTGGTTGCGAAGGTATCTGTGATAAATCCTTAACCGCAACGAGCGATCGAGCCACGAACCTGGCACAGGATGTTCTCCGGGCAGGGCGTTAACTTTGGGCTTGTACGGAATCATCTGTGACAAATCCGGTCTGGGCAGAGCGGCTCTGGCTTCCACAGTATCCGGCGTCCGGGGCAAATTCCCGGTGGGATTTCTGACGACACTCGACACCTCCACGTATCCGATCGATCGCAACTCGACACCGGTGCACGGATATAGATCCAAAAATTTGTATCGGTCCACGAGCTGCGCGGTCTCCTTGCCTTCGAACTCCTTTATCTTCTCCAGCACGGCGCTTCGTCTCTTTTCGACTTTCACTATACTCGCCAAGTCGCCGATGTTCGATTCGAATTCTAAGAAACGATTCCATATGTCGCTGCAAAGGAGAACAACGTTGTTGAACGCAAATTATAATTCTACGATTTTAGGAGGATTAAAAATAAACGGTGACTTACACAGATTTCTCGTGTTCCAGACTCCCCGACGATAGGACACGCTCGAATAATACTCTCGTGTTGTTGTCCTCTGGAAATTATTTCAGATTTGCATAGAGAAGAGGACGATACACGAAAGTTTACGTGACGACTAATTTTTTTTTTTCATTTCTATAAATCCCAATATGCATACCGTTCAAGTGCGACAGGTAATCGATGTAACATAATATATATTCGGGATTGTCGGCGAATTTCTTCAGGCCCAATTCGAATATGCGAAAGGCGATATTTTTGTCTTTGGTGCAGTAATATTCCATCAGAGCGGCGGCGACGTAGACGTGGTGACGACAACGCTGATCCTCCCGCGCTCTCTTGAAAACGGTCCTGGCGGATTTTATTCCCTCCGCGCGTCTGGCGAATTTCATGTATTGTACGTATGCCTGTTGAATACATTTTTTATTTATTTTTTTGTACAAGTCTGACATGCTTTGTACAGTAGACCCTCGATAGTTCGGAGCAAAGTCTGTTCGAATTATGGTAACTTGAAAACGAAAGATAACATACTGAAGGCAGTCTTCCAGTCTACACGAGGATTTTTTGCGAGTTTTAATAAAAATACATGGGTACTATTAAATATTTCAACATCGGTCTTTTTTCCACTTATTTGTTGATACTTGCAGGTACTCTGCACATTTTTTGGAGTATAATAAAATCAAATTAAGGGTACTACGCGGATTCATTTTCGAGCACTGAAAAAAAATTCTTGCGACTAGGAACATAATTTCAAACGTTCTACTTATCAAAAAATAAAAATATCAAAGAAACAAAAAAACCGAAAATATTATTGATCAGTGCAAGTGTGGCTATCGGATAAACTTCTATAAATTCGAAAAAATCACAAAATGACTTTCGAAAACCTGTACATATTATTCAGAAGGTCGATATTTTGTGAATTTTTTTCCTTCGAATATTTAGGGATTCATGCATTAGCCACACTTGCATTGATCAATAATCTTTTTGATTTTTTTTTTGTTGCAGATAAGTAGAACGTCTGAAATCATGATCCCAGTCGCGAGAAGTTTTTTTCAGTGCTGGACTTCATTTATTTTTATCGTACCCGAAAAAATGAGCATAGTACCTGCAAATATCAAAAAATAAATGGAAACAACACCAGTGTTGAAATATTGAATAGCATCTATGAATTTTTCTTTTTCTAAACTGCCTTAAGTAGAACATAAAAAAGGGAGGTAACGATGTGCCGACCTCGCTTCGAAAAAAAAACAATTATTTTTTTTCACCGTGAGAATATCATGCCTCCGCTTAGAGGTGGAAGTATTGTTCGTCGAAGCCACAACACGCTCAACTACAAAACTATTATTTAATTAAAAATAATTTTTTTAATGCACGGATATGAAACTGCGCGTCGCCAAGAGCCAAAGAACACTGCCCGAAGCACCGACGTGCAAGCGGTGTAATATACAGATGCGCTATACCGGCTTGATCTTGCTTGCAATAAAGTAGCGCACAACGATACAATGACATCGAAATTTTGCGCCATCGTTCGGATAATGAAGGTTTTGGATAATCGAGGCTCTACCGTACAAGTTTTTTCCGAGTCGTTAAATTAATTTACAAACCAGTGTCGGATCGATATCGGCAATATCGAGAAACTTTTGATATATCTGATGAACCTTCTCGTACTTAACGCGGCCCTCCTCGAAGTCGGCGTGCGCAAAGTACAGCAGCATGTTTTTCGACAGCAGAGTACTCGTCGCTCTCTCGAACATCGTGGCCGCCTCGTCGCTGAGATTCTTCGACGCGTTGACGTCGCCCTTTTCCGTGAGAATCTTCGAGCTCAGCTCCAGAAAATGTGCAGCCTGATGCCAGACAGCAGGATGATGTCCCAGGCAGAGAAGGCATTGCTCGATCGCGAACATTACACGACGCGCTACTAGTGACGTGTCTTCTGTCCTCAAGGGATTGCTTCGCTCCCAAGCTATGTACTTTTTCCATAACTCAACCTGTGCGGAGAAAATTATTCTTAATCTGTCAGGTGTTCCTATTATATCCATGATCATTTTTTCCTCGACTGGAGGGATACAATTTTTTTTATCGCATCGCTAGGAAAACGACTGTCTACGAAAAGTCACAGACATCAAATTTTTATACGAATCCTATGAAATGTTATACCTGTTTGACCTCTTCTGGATGTCCGGTGGGTGGAACGCTCGGGGCGCTTCTGTTGAGTCCTCGTGTGACCGCTTCCAATTCTTTCGCTACTCGTCTCGCATTCATGTAGTCTCTCGATCTCTCAATTGCCATTTTCTCAGCGATTATCGGATTTATATTCTGCTCGAAAGCCATGTAATCCTTCCACAGTTGTTCCATGTTTATCATTGGATTTATAACTCCCCGTTGATAGACCTGTAATATACAATAATCTGCATCCTCTGCGAAAATACCGAGGCTGGTATTTTTTTCGTAATCTTACCTTTCGTACTGCGCTAATTTTTTGATTCTCTGCGTAAGAGCCTACAGCTTCGACACTCTTGAGAAACATAACGTAGTCGTTCCAAATACTGTACGAATGAATATCCATTCCGATCTTGTCCAATGCGAAATCATACGCCTGAGCCATTTTCTCTCTGAATTTTTTAAATAAAAATTCATTTCCCATAGATTGTTGCACGTATTCGAGAGGATGACGCGTTTCATCAATGATTTTTTTCTTCGATTTCGATTCGTCTACTTACTTGTACGTGGCGAGGCTGGCCTTCGTTTCTTTGACGTAAGAAAGGTACAGTTTCCATAATTCAATATTCAAGATTTTCATGAGGCACCTTTGGAAAAGCTGTCGGAGAAAGAAAGTTGTAGGATTGCATAAATTTCGGTCTCTGTCGTGTGTCTGTTGTTATTAAGTGTCTACGAGAGATGTTGGATTTTTTTTCAAACCGGGAATAGTCAAGCTACTGCCTTACTTACCCACAAAGGCAAGTTTATATTCGGACACGTGGAGAAAAATTTTACTGACAATTTCTTTTATTTTCATTTTTTTTTCTGTTCATTTTTTCGGCTATTCTGATACAATAAAGTTTCTACGGCATCGTTTTTTCATTCATGGTAGTCGATAAATATACTCGGGATAAATAATAATGCGCCAATGCATTCATTTACGAATTATTTATTTTGTGGCAAAAAAAACACAGATTACGCCTGCACTCATATATACTATGTTCATTTTTCAGAGAAAACGAAAAAAAAATTTATATATGATGAAGATAGTCAATTAACATAGTGTGAAACCCCACGGTTCAAGAGATTTATTTATTTCGCTACAAGTGGGGTATAGTGGCCGTGACACAATTAATGAGCCTGTGTGGGATCTGGAAATAATTGATCCCAAAAACGATTGAAAAAATTAAGACAATACGAGGCAGCATAATGTGACGAGTTTTGGAGCCGATCGACGATATTGCTGTGTTCGATATTGATAACAGCATGTGCAGCAAATTAATTAAAGTCGATGGACTTAACGATTGAGGAGTGTTGTAGATGTATCGTGATATATTCGGTCACTGTATGCTACCCCTTGATATCGATTGCGAATACTGGAAGATCGTCCCATAGCGTTTCCTCAAATATTCACAAGGTGGGGGGGAGAAGGTTGTCGTCCATCGTTTCTGTATTATTTATTATGAGGCGCGATAGATGAGAAAACGAATCTACTCAGCAATAACCGATAAGTCGAAGTGCAGAGAACTCGATGAAATAAAAAAGAATTGCAAACAATGTTGCAAATAAAAATAGTACAGCCTGATTCATAGAGGTTTTTTCACAGCGATTTCGACGAAATGCAACAAACCGCAGTGTTGCAGGAAGGAATACAAGGCTGATGCCATTCAGAAAGTTGCCTTCTGCGATGTTTTTCCGAATACAAAATTGTCGATCTGAGAGACCGGATAGAGCCTCGTCCGAGATGGCCCGCGGAAAGCAACCTCCCGAACGCGTTAAGATAACGGTAAACAATTAATTAAATAAGTGGCTCGGTGGTGAAGTAAAAATGTTTTTTATTCACCTCACATAATATGCAAAGTGGCCAAAATCACATAAGTATGGTAATACCATATCGTTATCAGTTATCAGGTAGCTCTGTACCAATTCTTTTTTCTTTTTCTTTTTTTACATAAAGCTAACGACATCCAAGTTTCGCATCCCTCAACAGTACGTTGTTCAGTTAAAATAGCGTTGCGATCCTCCAAGACCAAACATTCTTTCACCCGTTTTCTAAGCTGTACTCGAACAATAACGCAGGACAATATTTCGTCATTCTAATTGAACAACCCTGAGAAAAATACGCAACGTGTAATTTACCAACGAGCGAATCGTTCTGATTCAAAGTAGCAATCTAAAATAATTCATTTGTTTGTTTTCTTTTTAACATACCTTTTCCACCTTCTCAAAGTTGCGCATTTTCATCTGTAACAAAATTGAAAATACAATTTATTTTATACGAAGCTCGGTTCAGCGTTCACGATCGTTTGATCGTTGCGTCGAAGCCGCTCGCGTTTACCTCTTGTTCGATGTATATCTTCCAGTAGCGACCCGCGGACGGGAATACCGTGACGAGCCTCTCGAACACGGGGCGCACTTCGATTATCGGCCTGTTCTGCGCTTCTCTGATAAGCACGCTCCATGCTTCGAGATCGTACGGAGAGTCGTTGATGGTCTTCTGCGCGCGCTGTAACTTCTCGTTGCCCCAATCCTGCAGACATTCGAACGGGTGTTTCGTCGGTTTTTGTGCACGAAGAAAAACATGCTGTCGACGAGATATTTTACTCGGCCGGACGACAACTATCGAACGTACGACTACTACGTCGATTCGATATTTTTTCCGCGTATCCGCCGTATACGCCGCCAAATGTGAATTTTAGGTTAGAGTGCCGAAGCCATTTTATACAAAGCTGGACCTAACTGGTACGGTGCAATTGTATATAAAAACTTACGAAATCAGTCTTCTCCTCAGCCATCCTTGCACGCCCTCGGCACTCTGAAAAGCTAAGCTAACCACTGAAATACAAGGAATGTTTATTTTTTTACACTACTTCGAAGAATATTATATATATTTAACGAATAAATTAACGCCAGCAAACGGAACTGGTCGAGAGAACGGTGTAAATAACAAAGTGGCGATGTCTGACGCGGCCGAATAACCGTTCGGGATGCGATGTTCGCTCCCTCTGCCCCGGACCGCGATACAGCGAAACTACGTCGATGCTTTGACGCCGTTGCAGCGATCGCTGTTATCGAAGATTATACCGACCGTCAGTAATTGCGCGACGCCGAAAGTTTGTGCTACGGAAGAATTCACGTTGTATTAAAAATGGCTATACCAACGATCAGTGTTTTGTTATCCAGAAAGTTTTTCGGACATCTATCTCGAAACGGCGAAATTTTTGACTAGTTTGCGTCGTATTAAATCTCTTCGTGCTAATTGTGTGGGCTTAAAATTCGAATCAATCATGGTGAATAATGTTGTTTAGTTTTGGAATATTCGCAGATGCCTTTAACCTCTCTAAGACACGGCGATTGCTTTCGTCGAAGATTATACGAACCGTCGATAAGCGTTCGACGCCGAGAGTTCGTACCATGGAAGAACTCGCTTAGTACTCAAAATGGCGATACCAACGACCAGTGCTTTGTTATCGAGAAAGTTCATCGCAGCCGATGCTCTCGTATGTCTCGAAACGCTGAAATTTTTTGCTCTTTCGCGTCGTACCCCTCGCGTTATACCTCGTACTCCTTGGTGCTGACCTGAGTGCTAAAAGCCCTAAAATTCGAACCGATCAAAGTGAATAACGTTGGATAGATCCGGAATGTTCGCGGATGCTTCAAGGTGAGTTGAAACATGTACCACCTGACATACGAGGGCAGGAGAGATACCTGCATTTTTCGAATCAATGCCATGTAAAAATGCTTGACATTTGAGGTAAAAGCGAAGTATCATCGAACATGGTGTTAAATTCTACATCAGCCAATACTTTGCTTTTTCGCGAAACGTCAACCATCTCTGAATGTCATTCATTACATTTTTTGTTACCGACTGCGTCTCTTTCATCACGCCTTAATCTTTCTAGTTAACAATCAAGCCATTGCATCTTAATTCATCCCTACGACGATGGAGATAAAGCACCCGTGCGAAAATAAAAATACATGAATAATCGAGTTTTTCACCCGTCAACGTTCGAGACGTACGATTCTGTTTCACAATTCGCTACGGGCATATACAGAGAGAATACTCATCGCTGGTTTGTTTATCATCGCGAATCAGCTGACTTTCCCCATCAGCGAAAAGCTCTCTCCCATTTATCGCATCGATACGATCTAAACTCCTCCCAATTCACTTTTATCAAATCCGCGTACGATTTTTTTTTGCAGTAATTCTCAGAAAAAATGTTTATCGGCGGATCGGCAAACAGAAAGCGTTGTTTGTTGAAAACATACGAGAAGAATCCGAACGCGCGGGTGAAACGTAGGGTTATCCAACCGGATCTCCGACGCTCAACGGACTCGTCGTCCGATTTTTGTTTCGTAAACAAGATCGCCCCTCGTCAGCATCCTCCGGTGACTCGATGCAACTAACGTAACAGTACCAATACTCGGACACGTCCCAGTCGTCGGACGCTCCTATGCAGATTTTATTTATTCCAAATTTAAGTATTACAAATCGAATTCAACACTTTCAATCGTATCTACAAACATTGTTTGATGCGCAGAAAAAAGTATACAAAGTTTAAGCCTAAATTATTTTCTATCGTTGCATTTTGGTTAAAGACAGACAGACAGACGACAATACTATGGACGACAATACTCCGGAAATTGGTACAAGCGTACACATACGCTTGTAGGAAGTTAGGTTTGCTGTCAGAAGTTAGGTTTGTCAGCTTTCTGCGTGGCTTATCTTCGGTAAATATAATTTTTTCATTGATTTACTTAATAAATGGCAAGGAAATTCTTCTAATTAATATGAACTAGTTGAGTTGGTACGTCAGAATTCTCGAAATTTATGATTGTCCGAAACATTGGGACATACAGTGTCTGAATATAGCGACGTAGCAAAAAAACAGCTTCCGTGAACTGGCACATTGGGATTCTCCTGTTACTTTCTTCCGTTATTTAAACAAATATTTATCTTTCCTTAACGCATGCACATAAAATCCTGCTTTTCGTTCCTGTGAAGTGTTCGCAGAAAGGCACTTTCTCGCATCGCGTGAAAAGCGTGGTTTTCGTTAATTTGTTAGGAAAACTTATGTGAATGGCATGGGCGTAGAAAAGGGAGTCCAGACTCGTGCGAATGCCGCATTTTCACACTCGTCAAAAAACTCCTTTTCTACGCCCTTGCCATACAAATAGCGGTTTTGTACATAATCACTGTGTTTGGAAACTAGAAACTATCAGCTTGACATTGATTTCCGTTATTTTCACAAAAACGTTCGGTTGACCAATTAACGATTGCTGGAATCTCGGGATGTCCAATTAATCACCAATTAATGATTGCTGGAGTCTCTTTACCGTCCGCGGTTTGATACCTTTACCTTAATGACTTTCCATAAAATCAACCTTTTCCGAACGGCGATACATCTATTAATAAATCTCTCACCCGGAAGCTCGCCAACGTTAATGCCGTCGCTTTATCACTGAGCAAAGCGATAAAAAAACGTGGTATTTTGCGACGGGTAAAGCAGTCGACTCATTCACCCCTTCGTTATACGTTTTTTTCGCAAATACATGCAGCGACCGATATTGCATCGATGTTTATCCCAGCATGACTCACCTGATGTGAGCATGTCGCCTGACAATTCTATTTATAGTCACGAATCAAATAAAAGGTAAGCGTCGCCGATGCTACCGTATGGCCGCATATTAAGCACTCCCGCGGGGACGGGCTTATCTAGCCGGTTTTCGTTTGTATAATGATAACTCGTTGTAGATTCGCATGGAAACTGGAAGCGAGCGATCGGTAGAGTAGACTGGAACAATAAAACGAGCGATCGTTGGAGCGTCGACCTCGGCGACCGACTATTGTATTGCGTCCCATTAACCCTAAAACACTACACATGGGTCTGGCGGAGTCGAACCTCTTCGTCGTCGCGCTACTTCGCCGGGAGTCAATAATGTTCGGTTCAATTTGAGTGAAAATCAAAAAGCGTAAAAGTCAAAGGCAAAAAATAATAGGTCAAGATTTAAAAAATATTTTTTCAACACGTGTATTGTTCCAGGGTTAACAATTTATAAAAAAAAAACTCGTAATCAAAATTCAATTTTTTTTTTGAGACTAGATTTCGTTGTTAGGATACGTAGGAGACCTAGGCCCTCGTTATTACGGCGTGTGACTAATTGTCGAGGATAGTCACGTGGCGTGACGTTGATTATCGAGGAGTGATGAAATTTCCGCTCGGCTGTAGCTGTGCTTCCGGTCGAATGAAACGCAGCTACAGCGGGGCGCGCTATAGACCTACGACTCTGATTTTTTTTTTTTTAACTGAACGTTCCTCGTTCTCCCCTCCCGTCGATGCACGTCTCTGCTATACATATTGAAAGCGATCGATTTATGGAGACGCGCACCAGCCTTCGGGCTGCCTTAAATGTAAAAAGTGAGAGGACGCCGGGCCTCGAAGTCATCGATGGTTCTTTGAGATACCCACGCCAAGCGGGACAGCGAAAAAAAACATTAACGAGAGACTCCGTCACTCAAGGAGACGGAACTTTTTACCGATTAGATTCGAAAATATTTTTCGGTTATCGGTGCCGGATCCGATGCCTAATGGGACGATTGGAGTAACAACTGATTGCCATTTCGAGCAACAACCCTATCGAGATCTGACGCCCAGCTGACGATAAACGGACTCGGTCATTAAAGTAAAACTGCAATTCATTATTTTTTTGGACATTTGATATTTGGGCGGAACGAAAAGCATTGGCCTCGGAAATTTTTTTTTTGCCGCCTGGGTCCGGCGGAAGTTCTGCATCGACTTAGATTGGTTAATTATTCGACCGCGACAATTCTATAAATACTTATTTATACTTTATCGAGCGTGGGCTATTCACGATCAGTGATGCGCGAAGACTGTGAGTAATCGAATAAATAATGCAAAGAGAAGTGAATCGCAGTCGTATGTATGATATATACGAGGCAAATAATAATCGAGCCTCGTGGGTCTGGAATAATTAATCCAGACACCGATCGGGACTGGCCTTAACCTTCCAGCGCGTACTGAACACGTGCCTAGCTTTGGTTTCCATCACGAGGATTAAATCGTTCGCTACCAAATTCTAAGGTCACGTGCCCAATTAATAGGTTGAATGTCCCTAGAGGTCCCCTGTTTGGACTTATTCTTCATAACGCTGCGTTCACAAAAAATCGATCATCAATCGATTCGATTGATGATCTCATTCTGTTGAATAATGCACCGTTGAAACTTGAACTTCGTTCGCAATGTCTATTTCTACAAACTTTCTGTCCAATTTAGAGATTTTCTCTAAAGTCTCCAAAGTTTCGTCGTCATATGTATGACATATAGATAGAGAAAGTAATGTTTGTTCCGTGCTCTGGAGTAAACTCCCTAAGAGCACCATGCTGACATTCACATAAAAATATAAAATGAAGGTAGCGAACCGTAAAATAAACAGGCAAAAAACAAAGCCTTTAATAATGTCTTAAAACTACCTAACATTACTTATAAGAAGCACACTAAAATAAAGCAGTGGCAAGATACCGAAAAAATACCGAAAATAGAACAATAAGCAAAGAAAGTAAGTAATATAGGGTGACTGAAGGACTGCGGTCAATGGCCAATTGGCAATATACAATATAGGTGTGACGACAAAAGTCTATTAGGTACAAAAAATCTGTTACATGTTATGTATTGTTAATAAACTCACTACTACTACTAAGTAAAATAGAAGTAATGAGAATAGAACACAATAGAACTAAACACAATAATAATCGAAGAGAAGTAAGTAAAGAACGTAAAAAAATAGATAGGGAGCTAAATAGAACATTTATTGGTACTGGGATAAATCCCTCCGGTTCTTTTACTTACTCAAGTAATATGTATAACGACCAAATTCTAAGATTACGTGTCGAATTTATAGGTTAAATGTTCCTACAGTTTCCCATGTTTGTGCTTATTCTGCCTAACGCCACATAAAAAAATCGATTCGAAGAATTTTTTTCATTGCATTGAATAATGCACCTGCTGAGACTCGAGCTTTGTCCACAATGTCTAATTTCATACACTTTGCAGGTAATTGCGTCTCCAAAATTTTCTCCAAAGTCGCTGAAGATTGTAGTCGTATGTATGGCTACGTATACGTGTAGTCGTATGTAGTACGTATATACTAAATTCTAAGGTCACGTGTCCAATTTATAGGTTCAATGTCCCTAGAGTTTCGCTTGTTCGTGCTTACTCCACTCAACGCCGCATAAAAAAAAAATCGATTCGATGAATTTTATCATTGCATCAAATAATGCACGGTTGAAGCTGAAGCTTCGTCCGCAATGTCTAATTTCACAAACTTTACGGGTAATTCTGTCCCCAAGATTTTCTCAAAAGTCTTCCCCCCTCCCAGTGTGACTCACGTAGCTCTTTGGTCACCGGCGCTTCTAGGGAACGGGTTTATGAATAAGCTTCGGCTCGGAAAGCTGGAAGAAACGGTTCTCTCCTGACTGTAGGCTTCCGTGCCGTTTTTAGCTTCCAACGAGATTTCGAGCCTACGGGCTCGAAGCGTCAACTAGCGTAGTTAATGCTTATTTCCATCTATGCATCTCTGCCACTTCATGATTCTCGTTAACAATCAAAAGATCTTCCTTTCCAATTACGACTTCGAGCGACGACGAACGTGATCGATAATTTTATTCAGCGTCATTAAACCATTAAAGTTGTGCTTGGACAATGTTCCTTGAATAATTGCAATAGTCGCCGCGCCTCGCTTCACGAGGCGCGGTCCTTCTACGAACCGATCGAAGCTATAACCATAGACAAATTTCGTCGTTCTGATAACCAAACGCTTCGGCCGTCCCGCTACGTAAATTATCGCGTGCTCCTTCTGTCGAGACCCAGCTTTGTGCAACTTCCGGTGCGTGTCGGGCAGACAGGCGGAAATCCGCGGGTCACAGCTGTATTTATTACCCACATATTAGTCGACTTTCTTGCGGTGTTAACGTGGAAGTTGTTACGGGAGACGGACTTGAGGTAAAGAGCCATCCAGCCACGGTGCAGCAATCTTTTTGTCCATGGAACGATAAACTCCTAGCATTTATTTATTTTTTTTTTTCGAAAATACTGTTAATCCGTCTCATGTAAGACCCAGGCTTTTCGCTCGAACAATAAACCGAGCGGCGATAGTTCAACGCCTTTCCATGAACAATCGAGGAATACAGACAGTTCGTTTAAATTTTTAAATTTTTAAATTTTTAAATTTTTAAATTTTTAAATTTTTAAATTTTTAAATTTTTAAATTTTTAAATTTTTAAATTTTTAAATTTTT